>WAAD01035207.1:0-144074 GCA_013389945.1 Fregata magnificens
ATCTCTAAAGGCAGATTAATAACATTTTTAAAGGGAAATGTAATACCCACCCGGAGGTGCTGGTAGTGGTAAAATAAAACTTGAAGGACTTGAAAGTTGCAGTCCAAACAAATCAAACTACAGAAAAGGTACAGAATATTCAGATCAATTAACAGGATGCTAATTGTTGTTAGAAAAAGGAGAGGGCTTTCTGAAGCTGTAATGCCTCCTGATTAGTATGCTGTGCCGTTAAATTAGGGCTGAGTTATTGTTCAGAAACTTTTCAACTGTACAAAAAGGCATGTAACATCTTTTTCCTAGAAGATGCTTTGGCACCAGTGATTTTGACGGTGTTTCAATTTACAGTTTTTATGGAAATTATTAAAAGAATTAAACTTTGGGTTGCCATTATGTACATCACATAGTTCTCATTTTTTGAAGACCCATAGCAATAGTAAGGGGTTTTTTTAGTGATGTCTTATTGGTGATATCATCTTGTAAAACATTGTTATTTAGTAATCGTACTGTCCTTTTATGTTTTAATAATAAATACTGAAGTATTTGTAATTGTGAAGACTCTTATTTAAAAAAGTCTCAAATTTACTAAAATTGTAATGGCTGCCTATAACCAAAAAAGACTTCATGCAGTTACTTAAATATGTTTAAATTCTTAAAGAAATAAAAAGTTGGTTTAGTTTATCTGAAGAATCTCTTCTACTTTCTTCTGCATTACAATTTTGTTTTCCCCTCCTGTATTAACTGGCCGCTGTACCCCACCACCCTTTCAGTGGACAAATGTTATCTCTATACCATATGTCAGTTCTCTTCTAAGGGTTTGTTGGTAATAAACAACGTTGTAATATCATGCTGTGTTTTGCTGTAAAAATGTTACTGTTGAAGTGCAAACAGCTCTTCTGAGCTTCTTATTTCATTCCATCTCACTTTCTCCTCCAGTCTAACAAAGCCAAGAGTATATGAGAAAATGAGTGCTTGAAAATTTATAAACTGTTTGTATAGTAAATAATTTGTTGGAAACATGACTTTGTTGTGTTACTTAATTGAATTTCACTGAAATAGGCTTTAAGAGTTGAAAAACTAGGCACGTATACTTATTATCAGTTTTGTTTACATATTCTGCTTTTATATAGCTCTTTGCGTATATGTGAACAAGGTAATTAAGATGCTGTTATTTCGTATGTTTCTAAAGAGTGTTTAGTGCAATCCCAGCAGTAAAAACTCGTTACCATATATCATCACTGATTGCCTCATTTTGGCTGACAGACAGTGACTCATTTCCCTTCATTGCAAGTATGTGGACAAAACTATTAATTTAAAAATCTTTGGACAAAAAATACTAGTAATTTAAGAAGCCATAACTGAGCTTCTTCTGACCAGGTACCCTTGCTTTTCCTTAAGATACAGGTGTTCTGGTTAGACACAGGTTTTCTTCCCTGATATGGGAAAATCATATGTATCAGGATAATCATACAAAACCACAGGCTTGTTTTTACTTTTTTTCAGTAAATATGCCTAAGACCATCTTTTCTTAAGGAGGCAAGATTTGTAAACGCAGTTGCTTAAAGTTTTGAGGCCATTGTCAGGTGGTAAATAATGGCCTGATTTTCAAGTTCTTGCTTACTTTTGTTTTGAGCATGGACCTTAAGCAGTTCTTGTCATTTGTTTTCAAAGTACTACTTCAGCTTCACAGAAGTCAACAGGAGCTGTTGGATAAGTAAAGTTGCTTTCCTGTGAAATCTAAGTGCAAACTGTTAAGAGTCTGAGTTTGCAAGTTTGCTTTTCAATGAATAACAGAGTCAAAAGCTGAGATTCTGCAGTACACTGGCTAAAATGCCATCAAAGCATTAATATAACCATTAGCAGCATTTCAGTGAAGTCCCCTTTTGTTAGGATTGGTGCTTTTTGTTCCTTTGTCTCTAAATATGTAAGACAAAGCATACCATGTATATTAACAGACTAATTGCACTACCTGTTTTGTATTATCTGAAAATATTTATTGGGAATGAAATTGGTTTTCCAGCTGAATGTGTGAATTTATAAATATAGTTATGAGATACCATTTTTTCCAAACTCCTGAAAAAAAATCATATGTTGATAGATTATCCCACCTGAAAATGTGAATATTTTTTCTAGAAGGTTTTGTTATTTATAATAGTCTAAATGTTGTTTGTGGATTTGTTTTAATAAATAGAAATGGGAAAAAGTACATGAAGTTTTATATTTGGATTTTAAACCTTGGGATCTAAGACCACAGAATATAAACAGTATTCTCCTTTCTTTGAATATATTGTGTGACAGTTGGAGGAAACATTTAAAAGACTGTTACTGCAATATTTCAGATGTCTTTTTATAAACAGCATTATATATTCAGGAGAGTATTGCAGAATACACGAAATGGAAAATATAGTAGAGCGTTGCAGGGTATAAAATTTAGGAAAATGTATTGTATTTAAATGTCATATTTTTTACTATGTATCTTCTGTCCATAGTCACTGTGCACTTTCAATCTTTGAGATCAATCTACTGCTGAGTTCATCTGAGAGATGTACACGTGTAAAAGAACAAATGCTGTTTGAATTATTTCTTCTTTTCTTTCTCTGTCTTATGACTATAATCCAAGGGGCACTTTGTCAATTTATATGTAAATATATTTTGTTGGTGTTTAAAAGTGCTACATGCAGAATGAGTGGGATGCTGCAGAACTTGTAACTCAGCAGGTCTCCAAGCAGCCAAATTTGAGGTTGTAAAATCAGCAACACATCAGAAAGGACCAGAAGGAAATGTGCCCCTTGGCTTTTCTTTTTATAGTCCTTCGAACTGAGGATGACCCTGACTACTCCAGCTGGTATAATCTTGTTGGTGTCTCGCGCAATCGGTGTGCAAACCAACAATAGGGTCACAGCCCTGCCAGGTTTCAGTCAGAGCTGGCTTGGAGCTGTAGTCCTTTTAGGTTTTCTTTGGATGCATGAGCATGCTTGATACCGTGAACAATTTGCCCTTGAGTCATGCGATGACATTGAGTATTAGTACCCTTCTTATTATCTCTTTCATTAATGGATTTAGCAGTGGTGTATGCTTTGTTCTCTGGAGCTTTCTTTTGAACCAGTCGCGAGTTTTCCATGCCACATACCCAGGTGCTGTATGTGTGTAAATTTGCTTCTTTTTTTCAGTGCTAACCAACTAGTTGCCCTCAGTTATGATTCTGGGCAATACTCGCTCAAGGCACCTCTCCCTGCAGGCAGTACATAGGACACCATGTCAGGATTGTCGTCTTCTGCCCTGCAGAGGTCTCTAACACTGTCCTGTTGACTAAGTCACCAAAGTTGTGTCCTTGCATATTCTTGTATGTCCCCTAGCCTTGTCCTGTGGCATGTAATACACACCTTGGCATCACAGGATGAAAGCTTTACTCCAGCAGGCCGTGGTGCAGCCCCTCCCGTTATTTCAGACTTACTATACTGAAACAAGAGCAAAATGTAGTAATTGCCTCCAGGCACCACATGGAGCCCAGAGGAAAAGCCAGGCCAATGGTCATGCCACGCGCAGTTGTGATTTTGCTAAGGGCAGTCATGGATACAAGTCATTTTGGGCCGTTTATCCTGGCATTGTCCTCTCTGAATTGGATTCCTTTAGAAACATAAAGCTAGCCTTGAGGTATCTCTAGTAGGCCATCTTAATTCTATAGATACTATCACTGACCCTTTCTTGCTAATATAATTCTCCTGTCAATAACATTTTGCTCCTGGCTGCTATACTTGAAGGTGATTAGGAGGTACAGAAATTGGGGACACATCAATTGCATTGATATTTTGTGCAAATGTAATATAGTACATATGCTAACAAGCTTGCTTTTTACTCTTCATCATTACTTAGATCAGGATCTCCATTAATTTACTTTTGTCTGAGAAAACCAAAATCAGGGACCAGTTTCTTGTCAGACTAAAAAGGAATCACTATAGGCTATATTTATAATAGGTAGACTGAAATAGCACATGGCACACGCTCATCAGTGTGTTATAGCAGGGGTGCTACAACAAGGCTGTTGATGAATTGCAAAATGCTTACAAGCTGTGTATCTTTTGTAGCTGCAGATGGCTGCTTTATGATCCTTTTGCATCCATTATTAAATCTGCAAAAATGTTCATCACAATTGCTCTGTAATAGTTTTTCTCTAGCTTGTACCTGTTAAAGTATGTGTTTAGGTGCAATTTATGCACATCAGTCTGCATTTCTGCACGCAGAAAGCCTGACAAAATTGACACAGCGGACAGAAGCATACAGACCATTTTGGAGTAAATTTTGCCCCTAAATGGTATTCAGTATAGAGCCAGTTTATCTTCAGTCTGCACGATGAATATAGTGTAATTTACAGAGTGCAGGCAAATAACTGTAACATACTATAAAATTTAATTGTACATATCGAACTAATAAAAATCAGGAGCAGGACCAAGCATTCTCCAATAGATACCCAGACGAGTAGAAAATCTCAATATGTCATAGCATAGATATTGAACTTAAATATTTTATGAACTTGTACTGTTCATATAAAGACAGGGTTCCAAAGATATATGCAGAACTGCTAGATTAAAAGTAATACAAGGTGAAAATGAAAGTTTTAAAAAAAACATTATCAAGAGCAGGAGAAACACTGGTAGTTGTTCAGATCCCATATTTCATTGTCCAGTCAAGGCAGGACTGGAAGTTGTACCCCAGAGTGACTTCACATTTCCGGGGCACCCCTGGAAATAACAGCAGTTCCCAACTCAGCTGTATGCTAACCACCTCGCTCACTTGCAGAACGGGGCTTTGCTGAGAACTTTACAGTAGTACACCAACAAGATAAAATGTTCTCATTACTTTTTGTGCTATAAGTGGATGAAAAAAATATAATATGCATAACTGACTAAGGTTAAAACTTCCAAAACCTGTGCAATGTGTATTTCGGTTCTTAGTCATGGGCAAAAGCAATTCCCTTTATGCCATAAAACTCTTGATGTATTTTACCATTCTGTCTTGGGTTACTTTTATATTTCTGATTGTACTGCAGAATATTAAGACTGAGGTTATAAAATGAAATATGCAGGAGGACTCTAGTTTTACCAGTAAACATTGTGGATATTAGTAGCAGTTACAAAAGAAGGCAAAAGAATTTTTTTTAATCTTCAACCTGAAAAAAAATGTTGACGAGAATAAAAAGAAGTGGAATCCAGCACAGTAAGATCGAGAGCAGTGACTTGAAAAGTATTCGGAAAAATCTGGTATTTGCAGCACAGTGAGACAAGGTTGTGGACCTGCTTATGGCCATGCACAGGGATTCCTACTTCATGGTCTGTGCATTTAAAATCTGTGGAGCAAAGAAGTATGTTCAAGTAGCAACATGGATGTTATAAAATTACTCTTTCAAAAAAACCCACTTGCTATTTCCAATCTTTACTGTGGCTGAAAGCTAAAATATTCATTTCTGTAATTTAGTCAATGGATATTTTTTACAGTGATTATTTCTATGAATATGTTCTTCATCATGCTTTCTCAACAGCCTGGCTCTAATCCCTAAGTTTCAGCACCCACCGTGTTGTCCAGGTGGTCCAGAGCAACAACTCTTTCCCAGTTTGTGCCAAGGTCATGATGATCTTGTAGCTACCTTTGGTGTCTCATCACTCCCATTCCCTGCATGGAGAATACTCACAGGCAACCCTATTCAGCTGCCCACATTTCAGGCTCTACCATAGTATATCCTTCTGGTCACGCTGCCTGATCTGGCTGGCTCCAGAAAAGAATGCAGGGGGTAAACCCCATAATCTCACCCGCTTTCTAGGAGCAGATGGAAACAGAGGCACTTTGAGACAGGTCCCAGCAAGAGAGAAAGGCACAAAACAACACGGGTGGCAAATGCGTAGCTACTGAAAATGTGAGAATCCTGCTTTGGCGTAGGGCTCTGCATGTGGGTTTCTGGGCTGCCTTTTGATTCATTTTTGATGCTCAGCTTACTTTTCAGCATTGATATGCTGGACACACAATCTATTTTTAAAGATAAATCTCAGGTCCAAAATGTAGCATTTTATTTTCTACATACGGAGTCACTGAAGTTCCAGCAAATACCTTCCACAGCCACCTGCACTAAGAGTGGAGCCTGGTCTGCCAGGTGTACCTTGTCTAGCCTAGTCTACCTCATGTTTAGCAGCACTGAATAATGCGTTTTCAGCTGACCAAGGACCAGGAATTTAGATCAGTTGCAGTGGCTCACAGCAAAACCTCTGAGCTGTTGGCCTCAGAAGAGAGTAAAGTACCCGTGGAGGTAGCTGATTTCTTCCACTGATTTCTTCCATGCAGAGGCATTTGTTTCTCTGCTTCTGGGTGGCCATAGACAACCCCTGGTCCAGAAGGCTTAAAAGGAAAACCACAGACCCTTTTGCTGTGGCGCTGTCTCTTCTTAGGCCAATATGAATTATTTCTTTTTCGCTTTGGCCACGTTTTCTGTCTGTCTGCTAGCTCCAAAGAGTGATAACCCCGGGAGAAGGTGATTTCTCCCTGCCCTCCACCAGCTCTGCAGACAGCAAGGGCCAGCTATTCTCACCAGCATGTTTAATCACCTAGAGCAATGGGCAGGCATGGAGGGGATACCAAATCCATAGCTTTTATGTGAAGAGAGGTCAAGATCTGTCAGCTTCAAACATCAACTATGTCCATGCGAAACAGGAAGGTGAAAAAATTTTCAGATCAATTCAGTCTCCACAGCAGATGGAGGTGGACGAAACATTTACTTTTTCAGATGCTCCCCTGAGCACACTGTGAAAAGGAAGCAGAAACTTTGCAGAGAGCAAACGAAGCAGCACTGAAATGAAGGAGGAAATGCAGGAGAATGTTTTTGCATGCACTTACGTGAAACCTTATCAGATCTATTACTTCCTGAGAGAAAGTAATGTTACCCATTGAATGATAGGCTGAACTAAACGGAAACGAACAGGACCCTGAGTTTGAAGACAATGCACATTATTACATCACACAGAGACTTTGGTGGAAGTATTTCAGTTAAAGGTCTTTGAGAACGAGTATCATCATTTAGAAGCATAATTTCTGCCTTGCGACAGCAGGATTCATTGTAGATCAGCCATTGCACCTTGAGCCCATAACCACCCCTGTAAAGGACTGGAAGCTCTCTCTCCTTGCTCAAGGGTAACACGAAACCTTCCAGCTGGAAATCAGATTGCATTTTAAAGAATGTGTGATGGAAGCTTTTCCAAATGGATCAAGTCCTTAAACAATTTCACAAGATATACATTACTCTCTAGTGTTCAGTTGCAAGCCTAGACTCTGTGAAGTCCATCATCTTCCACATGGATTCTCCAAAGAGTTAATTCTACTTAGGAAGTGCTGAGATGAAAAGTTATGTAAAGCTCATTGTTTACTTTGAAGAATTTCTATGGTGAAAAGTAAGATTTTGCTGGGTCAAAACACGTTATTATATTTTTGATACTAAGTATTTTAGTACTTAACATTTTTCTGTTGAATGCATGAAGGGGTTTTTTCCCTCTTTTTTCCTGTGAGAGTTGTAACTTCTTTTGCAGTCACCCAACCTGACTAACAAGGTGGCTAGAGACACCTTACCGAGTGTATGAGCAGCAGACACTAGCACAGTCTTCCTGTCTACATTCTGACTGTATAAAGGTTATTAATAAGACAGATGATTTCTAAAAGTTTGCCCTAGGCTGAAGCCCTTTTACAGAGAAGTCTTCACCAGTTTGCAGCTGAAGAAGATAGATTCCTTCTTCGATCAGAAAAGTCTTTTTGTATTACTAAACAGTTAGATCACTTGTTGGGGGAAAACTGCAAGGAAAGGCTTTGCTCGAAGTTTTTATTCTAACTATCACTTCTTTTTCTCTGCTTTCAGAGGCTGGCAACAAGAAGCTAAAGAGCACGATACAGAGAAGCACAGAGACAGGAATGGCAGCAGAGATGAGAAGTCGTATGGTTCGACAGCCAAGTCGGGAATCCACTGATGGCAGCATAAATAGTTATAGCTCCGAGGGCAAGTAAGTGGCATTAAAAACATCAGTAATGTAGGAGAAGTATCTTGTCTTTGTAAGAAAACTTGGGATGTGAACAGAGGTCCTAGCTCTGGCTGAGGGGGATAGCTCTGTGTACAGATTCTTCCTCTTGAAACATTTTCAAAACTGACTATCATAGAATCATAGAATCATTAAGGTTGGAAAAGACCTCTAAGATCATCATGTCCAACCATCAACCAACACCACCATGCCTCCTAAACCAGGCCCTGGAGTGCCACGTCTATACCTTTTTTGAACGCCTCCAGGGATGACGACTCCACCACCTCTCTGGGCAGCCTGTTCCAATGCCTAACCACTCTTTCAGTAAAGAAATTCTTCCTGATGTCCAATCTAAACCTCCCCTGGCACAACTTGAGGCCATTTCCTCTCATCCTATCGCTAGTTTCTTGGGAGAAGAGTCCAAGACCCGCTTCACTACAACCTCCTTTCAGGTAGTTGTAGAGAGCAATAAGGTCTCCCCTCAGCCTCCTCTTCTCCAAGCTAAACAGCCCCAGTTCTCTCAGCCGCTCCTCGTAAGACTTGTTTTCTAGACCCTTCACCAGCTTCGTTGCCCTTCTCTGGACATGCTCCAGCACCTCAATGTCCTTGTAGTGAGGGGCCCCAAACTGAACACAGTATTCGAGGTGCGGCCTCACCAGTGCCGAGTACAGGGGCACGATCACAAATTATTATTAGGCACATAACACAAATTTCTTGAAAACTGAAACTGAGAGAGGACTTCTTAGGGATTCACATTTTCCCTGTCATCCAGTGAGGCGTTTTGCTCATCAAAAGACAACTAAATTCAAGCCCCATTATTCAAAACAAAACATAGGGGTACTTTTTCTTTATGTTTGGATTAACTCAGAGTTAAACTTCAGATGTTGTATGTAAATCCCTGTGATATGAAACTCTGTTCAGTAATACTATATACAAAGAAAGTTTAGTTTGGAGTTGGTCCAAGTCTCTTATTGGGAATTGTAAACCCAGAGTCCAGCTGCCCCATCAGCTGAAATCAGGCAGACAGCTCTGGGGAATGGGGCAGCTGTTTTCATTCACTTCTGAATGACTCAGTATGTAGGAAAGGAGAACAAAGGCAGATCTGACACCAAAGTGTGCATGAATACTCCAACCTCCTCACCGCTCTCAGTGGGACTCTACCGCGTGTGCCAAGGCACAGTGGTCACTCAGGAATTCTTAGAAGATGCCTCCCCACAAAAGGGGAAACCAAGAATAGGCAAATCCACCCTATAGACCTGGAAAAAATGAGAGATTGGGACTTCTTTGGCTTCATCTTTTTATGTGCTTACTGTGTTACCACAATTGCTACTGCACATTGTATAAGGCACAAAGAGCCAGGGGCAGCCATGATGGCGGCAAGGAGCTGTGTAAAGGTGCAGTTTCTCCATCATCAGATGATCTCACCACCCTCATTTTTTTACAATGAGGGTGGTGAGGCACTGGAACAGGTTGCCCAGAGTTGTGGGTGCCCCATCATTAGAAGTGTTCAAGGCCAGGTTGTATGAGGCTTTGAGCAACCTGATCTAGTGAAAGATGTCCCTGCCCATGACGGGGGCGTTGGAACTTGATGATCTTTAAGGTCCCTTCCAACCCAAACCATTCTATGATTCTATGATAATGCTAAGAATTGCAAGAGCCATGTAAGAAAAACAGGCTCCATCATGAATAACTCAAAAACAAAGTAGATAAGCATCAGACGAAGAATGAGGGACAAGAGTAAAATATCCCAGTATTTTTCCCAGTATGATTCTATGATAGAGCATTACCTTTACCCTTTCAACACTCCATGCTACCATCCTCCTTCCTCTCTTTAGGCTGGAGTGTCAGTCTGTAAGGGACCAGTCATTCACCATGGTGACACAGGGCCCAATAAACTGGACCCTGCAAAGGAGGAGCTGGGGGAGCCTGTTTCCCTGGTTAGCCATATGGGAGAGGTGGCAGCCCAGCACTGGCAATGAGGACCTTTTCAGGGGAACAGCCTAATCCTCTGCTCTACCCTCAGAGTGTGTAAACAGATTTGGCAAGGCTGGGGCAGCCAAGGTCTGGATCTGGAGGTAACAGCAGGCATCTGGAGGATAGAAACTGCAAGGTAGAGCCTTATATTGTTGACTTGAGAATCAGTCTCCGAGTAAGGCAGTGAAGACAGCAAGCCTGGGAGGTAAACAGAGTGCTTGCTTCTTATTGGGACATATTGCAGGCTGGGTGTGCATAGTGGGACTTACTTAATTTGAAAATTATCCTTTAGAACTAGGTCCATCTTCAGGGTACAGTGAGCTATCATAAGCTGGTAGTCACACTATCTGCATCTTATGTCTTCTTTCTGGCTCCTTAGCTCCTGTGTCCACTCCCCATCTCTTGCTGCTCCAGCACCAGTTCTGCCTCCGACAAGTCTCCTTACCTCTCTCAGCTCTCTCATACAATAGATTTCTTCACATCTGACCACATTTGTCCTGCTTTTCTGATCCATACTTTTGGCACCAGCTCCCTAACTTTTCACTCTGTTTCTGTCCGAGACTTTTGGTTTGATAGAGTTACCAGCTCTTTTGGTTGATTCCTGATCCTCAGTATACCTCAACTTCATTCCTGACTCCAAACCCACTTCGCAGTTGACCTTAGCCTTAAACACTGTTCCTGATCTCCACATCCCTATTTCAATCCCTGGCAAGAGTAAAGAAACAGTGAGGCCAGTGAAGTGACAACACTACCAGTATCTAACAGTGACTCTGAAGGGAAGTGCAGGAGAATGGGCCAAAGGAGGTAGTTAACAAAACTCAGGTGAAACAGTTAAATATATCTTGCTGCAATGAAGGAAGAGAAACCTTCCTTAAACAGGACACAATGCTACAGGCAAAAGGGATATCAGAGGGCTCTGTTCCGTGTGGTGCTGTACTTCATGGCTTAGAAAACTTCTCTGAAGTCTTCTGTTCTTCTATGATTCTGTGATCTAGCTATGGATCAAATCCTCAGATGCTCTGAAAACTTGCTTGAGTTTGAGAGAATGTTTTACAGCAGCTCTGGGTTTAGATCACAGTGAATGAAGAATGTTAAATGCAGAGATTCTTGTAAGAAAGATGACCAATAAAACAATTTTCTACTGTTTAATCACTTCCCCCACGTGCATTACTGGCTTCTTTGTAGAACATGAGTTGGACGCAACTGCAAGGTGGAGGGGAAGCTGCACAACTGCATCACATAATCAGGGGTACATGCACCGTGCCAGCTGATCCTAAAATCTTCTCCCTCTCTCCCTCCTTCTTCTGGGCCTTTTTTGAACATTAGAAATGTCACCCTTAACTTCAGATGTTATTTCTAGTGTGAGCATGAATCAGTTTTTGATCCTGCATTTCTTAAGACCTATCAGATGTGTAGCTCAGCTGAGAATGCAGATTCCTACAGTAGGTACCCCAGGTACACATTATGTTCTTCTGCTTGACCCATAACTGGAGTTTAATGAGTTAGAATTAATACACATTAAGGTGAATGTATACCACACAACCTTCATTATTACGTGTATAGCTAGAGGTGTCTGAAAAGTGAGAATGCTCTCAAGTGAACATTTTCAATGTTGTTAGTCATTCTATAGCAAAATGTAACACGTTTTGGGGAAAAAGGCCAAAGAAACAAGCAAGAAACTTTTCATAGCAGGGACAAGAGTGAACAGGCAGTGTCACTGGGGAGAGAAGCAGATCATGTGTCTTGTCAGGAACGGTGGGCTTGAAGCTGCGTCTCGAGGTTAGGTGAATACTGTAACTGGTGGGCTGGTGGTTGAACTGGAGACCTTGAGGTTCTTTTCCTCCTCCATCTAAAGAAACCTTAAAAAAAAGATTTCTTAAAACTAAACTTCTGTGAAAAACTTACCTTTAGTAAATCAGAGTTTTCTAATGAAAAGCACTGTGCTGATATTTTCTGGCCAGCTCTAGTTACAGGCAGCCTATACGTTTATGCAGGCATAGTAAGAGCAGTTAGTCTTGAAGAGAGGAATTGGCTTTTTCTATCCAACTAACGGGTTTGCACAGAGTTTTCAGTGTGAATTGAATGACTGGAACACATACACATGACCTGTGGAAATGATAGAATCATAGAATCATAGAACCATTACATGATAGAGTTATTCTATGATTCTATTAAGGTTGGAAAAGACCTCTAAGATCATCAAGTCCAACCATCAACTAACACCACCATGACTCCTAAACTAGGCCCTGGAGTGCCACATCTATACCTTTTTTGAACGCCTCCAGGGTTGACGACTCCACCACCTCTCTGGGCAGCCTGTTCCAATGCCTAACCACTCTTTCGGTAAAGAAATTCTTCCTGATGTCCAATCTAAATCAAAGCTTTTCATACTAGATGTTTTTATTAGGAAGTTTTGTTATTATTTTCTCCAGTCTAATAGGGAATTTCCTTTGAGGGAGAAGCAGATACAGAGTGGTGGATGGCCTGCTGGGTAAGATGCTATCTAGACTTGGTTCAAAGTCTGTTCTTCTGTTCCTCATAATTGTGATGAGGAAGTCAAAGCTGAGGCTCCTCACCATGGATCATTCTTTGTCTCTTAAAAAGAACGTGGACATTCTGGAATACAACAAAGCAGCTTGGAAAATCACGTATCATAGAATAATGGAATAGTTTGGGTTGGAAGGGACGTTTAAAGGTCATCTAGTCCAATGCTCCTACAATGAGCAGGGGCATCTTCAACTAGATCAGGTTGCTCAGATCCCTGTCCAGCCTGACCTTGAATGTTTCCATATACATATACATTCTGTGCTGATGTATTACAGTTCAGTTTGTGTCCTGAAAGAGGGGCGGGTACCAACTGTAGATCCAGATGTGACTACCAGAATATTTTGGCTAGGGAGTGGCATTAGGTTTAGCTTTAAGCAACACTAGTACTACCTGCTAGCTTACTGCTTCATTAAACAGCTGCAGCAATCAGATTAATTTAGTGTATACATCTGTTTTCCCTGTCTTTTCTAACTGATGCAGATGGGGTTTGGATGTATGTATAGATGTAAAACAGTATTACAAAGTGAATCAAGCATTCAAGAATGAAGAATGATAGGCTATTAAATTTCATGAGGCTTTTTATGTTTTCTCATACAAGGTCACTCATAGTTTATTCACCTGTCAGGTTCTTCACTGCTCCTGGAGAACTCTTTAGCAAGAACTGTATTATGGACTACTTTGGGTCCATGTGCAGAATTGCACTACACTTCTTTGGGGTCCATGGGAGACAGCTCGTTCCTGGTGGTTGCACATCTTGAGCTGCTTGCCTTGTATCAGTAGTACTTTCGAGGTAAATACTGTAGGACAATAGAAATTAAACCTGTTCTTCTGCTTAACCAACTTTTATTTTGCTTCAGCTTAATATTTCCTGGAGTACGGCTGGGCGCTGACAGTCAGTTTAGTGATTTCCTCGATGGACTTGGACCTGCACAGTTAGTAGGCCGACAAACGCTAGCAACCCCTGCCATGGGTAAGAATAATACGTTCTCCTCTGTTAAATAAATAATGAGCCAATTAACTAATGCACACACTGCCAGACTACAGCACCAACAAGACTTTTACAAAGTGGCTTCCTTCACTGTAAACATGAAGGTCCTATACGCAGTCACTGGTATTCCTAGCATGCTAGTGTCCAAAATAGGGTGAGAAACAGTATTTTTTCCATAGGTGAGGTGTCTGCTAATCTCTTTTGCAGTTTGAAGATAGGGGCTGCACTTCACTTCCCACTCAAAATTATTGTGGCTTCCCCAATTGCAGCTCACTGCAAAATCTCAGCTGTGGAGAGTTTATATTTACTTGCCACAGATTATACTGGATGTGACAGACAGTTTCTGGCCAAACTCTGCACTTGTCCAAGCTTAGCTCATCCTACCCCAGAATGTGAAACTTCTGTCCACATTTGCAATGCTCAGTAATCAGTTGCTGATAAAGCCAGTGTTTGTCAACAAAATCTTTTTCTACAGCAGCTGCCTGGGGCTATCTGTGATCTCCTTTGTGTTCCAGACCAGTCTGTATTTCCCTATAGTAGCATTAGCCGTACCTTGGTTATGAATAGAGTATGAGTGTATAAGGTGTGCAACAGTGCAGTACTGTGTAAGTATCTTTGGAAAGGTTTGAATTTTTTTTGCTTATATATGAGCAATTCTTAGACATGCTTTAGGATGCTAAGTGGGGAGTCCTTGATTCCCTACTTTAACCATACTTCTCCTGCTGGAAATTATAAATGGCCAATGCTTCAGTACAGCTGTCTTGGGAGAGTCAGCTTCAGGAAGGGCTACTGAGCCGCTTCTGAAAAAGGAGAGAGAAACAGAAAGAAAAATTGTAGAAGAGAGTGCTCCCCTCCCAACTCATGAGCAGAAGGAGACAGAAGTTTTATTGAGAATGCTTTGCGTACCCCCTTAGGCAAGGGTTGCTGTGTAAGTCCAAATGACTGCTACTAATGCATTAATAAGCACCAAACTTGTTAAATTCATATTTTTATTATTACTTTGAAAAAGAAGATATTTGTGAGATGATTTGCCCAATAAAAATCTAAGTGGCTCTATCAATATGAATATAAGGGTCTAGATTTCTTCTGTCTCTTTATTTTATTTTAATCTTCTGACTAAATATTTTTCTGCAGATTACTTAATACATTTATTTTCACTTCTTAGACTGCTTTATTTACTGAAGGCTTAAGTTTTGGCCCCCAAAAAAGCACTCCATCATGCTTTTTAACAATTTTCAGAAGACCACCTGTGTGGTATCCTTTCACTAGTGACAATTTGAAAATGTTTGTGTTATCGCTCCCCCTTCTGGTTCCCTATTGCATGTTTTATTTTGGATATGCAATACGGAGATGTGCTCTTAAAGAGGCATGTTGGAATTTTCCTGTGAACTATTTTTAGTGCAACACAGAGCTCTGTTTATTCAAGCAAAGTTTGATTGATAAAAAAGTCTTCCCCGCTGCTCTGTCATACCTCAAGTACCAAGGTATAAACACTGCTTTAATATACTGTTAGACAAGCATGTGACATCTCATGCCCAGTTAATTTCAAAATGCTGTCTTTCTAAATCCGGACCCCAAATTCTATAGTTCAAGACTATCTATTTGTGAGTGTGGTTTTTTAGACAATCAGAGTTTACATGTCAAGTATATACATACTCATGTGTTTCATGGATATATGTATATTTCATTTATTTGCACAGGTGTCACTTAGCTGCCCGTGTCATACTGTGCATTTTTTATTCTAAGTGGCCTGTTAGATTTCTACCCAGCTGATTCCATAATATATGAAACCATAGAGATACAACGCTTTGAGCATCAGCCCATAGTTGACTTCCCTTGCATTTTATTGATCTAGATCAGAACAGTGCTTGGTCTCGGACTAAACAGTTTCCTTTTTCTTCAGGGAATGTCATTTGTCAGAACTCAGGCAGGGAAACAAGTTTGACTATTTAGTAGCAAAAGCACCTACTTATTTTAACATGTTGCGTCATTCTATTCACACCAAAAATGGGCGTGGAATATTGATAAAAACAGGAAAATTGTCACCCCTGTACTTGTTGGAGACTTTTGCAGAAAAAAAGACCTCTTTTGAGCTCCTGGGGGGCAGGGCATCATTCTCTGAAGCTGTGCTATGACTGTGTGCCTCATCTGCTTGGTGTCTCTGCCTTACGTTGAGGATCCAGTCAGGCAATCGTAGTTACAGAAGGTGGTTTCAACTGCTGCTCTACCAGCAGTTCTCCTTCCTGCTACATCAGACAAGGAGCCTGCGCACTGCCAGCTCTTGCATGTCAGCTTGGAGGCAGAAACTTCCAACCGAGGGGATTTCTGAACATGAGTTTGGGTTTTAGGCTCTCTGAGTGTGGGACCACTGTCAGGGCAGTGCATGTCAGTGACCAGCACACTGGGGCAACAGTCCGAGGTAGGAAGTCTCTGGATAATTCACCAGTGCAAAATTAAAGGTGTGGTGGTTATACCATAATGTTGCTGTAAATTTGCCTGCCTCCATGGATCAGAAATACTGAGCTCTGGTATAAACCGTACACCAAGTGAGGGCACCGGGCTCCCTAAGTATATATATTTTAGTCCTGGTTTAAGGATGGAGAAATTAAAGGGATCAGGAGGAGAGATGACAAGCACACTAATGCAGCAGACTAGTAGCAAGCTAGTCTTTCTGTTTCTCACTCTTATACCCTATCTCCCGGGCTGCACTGCTTTTCTAAAATGTGGGCTTCTTTCTTCTCCCTCTCAGGTGATATCCAGATTGGAATGGTGGATAAAAAGGGTCAGTTAGAAGTAGAAGTCATTAGAGCCCGTGGCCTCACACAAAAACCTGGCTCCAAATCTACCCCAGGTAAGGGAAAAAAAAAATTAACAGAAAACAAGAATATGAAATACGCTGATGAACTGGGGATCGGAGACTTTTTGAGCTCCTCGTTAGCTGTCACTACATTTGCATTTGTTTGGTTTGCTTTTCAACAAGGAATGCGTGCGTGGATATATCCTTGCTACCAATGTCCACTTCTTACCAACTTGCATCCGCCAATTGCATACCACTTTTCAAGGAATCATTTTCAGCAGCTCAGCATCCGTTCTGGAAGGAACATTTGCAGAAGTATTTCTGCATATCGCAGGCAACTCATATATCTCAGAGGGACTTTGTCAATGTACATGAAGTCCTTTGTGTTTGTTCCACATCAGAACAAGAGATGGAGAACAGATGAAAGTTCTTTTAACAAACAGCTTAACGGACCCACATGCCATGGTCTTCTGTACGCAATAGTGCTTCAAAGCAGCAGGTTATGCTAGTGCCAGCATCAATAATTTATATAATGAATGAGATTTAATACGGTATCATTTTATAAGGACATTTTTGGAAGTTCTGGTTATTTATAGAAATCTTTATTAGAAGAGATGTATAATCTCCACCATAACCACTGCCTGTCTGTGTTATCTGAGTGACTTAGTTTTAAATATTCCTTTCAATGGAACATCAAAGTCTCTTGTTTTGAAATATCTCTGACCCCTGAAGAGACATAGAGACTCCAGAGTAGCTATCAGTGACAGTTAATTCCTGGCAAAGGGAAGTGTTTTTAAAATGACAGACGTGAAACAGAATTGTTGTTAGTAACATCTTAGATCATTAAATTCAAGGTTTATAAGAATCAAATTGATTTTTTATGGGCTGTGTCATTTATTTTATAAATATAATTATATTCAGATTACACAGCGAAGATAACGTGTGTCATTTTCTTTCCACTCAGCTTCCTTTTAAGGCATTTGTCCTCCAGCTCAGATGTGCAATGTAGAAGTTTTTAAGTCCAAACATAAAATTCACAATGTTCTGTTTGCAGCTCCGTATGTCAAAGTGTATTTATTGGAAAATGGAACATGTATAGCTAAGAAGAAGACAAGAATTGCACGGAAGACCCTTGATCCTTTGTACCAACAGACACTGGTTTTTGATGAAAGTCCACAGGGTAAAGTCCTTCAGGTCAGTTGCTTCTTAATCCCATTTTAGGCTATCATTTGGAGAAGCACTTGCATGTTTACTTAAGTTTAAGCAATATGCGTAAACTCATTCCAACTTAGAAAGCCTTTAATTTTATAAATACCAGCAAACATGTCCTTGTGGCTTGTGGTTTCAGACCTGCGAAATGTCTGGCTGTATTAAACATTTCTCTTTTGTTGACTCTCGCTCCTGTCCTGCCATTAGGTTTTCCCACAAGAGGGAGCAATCATTCACCCTTAAGAATAACATTTTCCTTACACTACAGATAATGAAATACAGCAGGACTGAACATAGAAGTCTGGGTTTGGGGACAATGCTGAACCTGTATTTTATGTTCTTCCAGGTAATAGTCTGGGGAGACTACGGCCGAATGGACCACAAATGCTTCATGGGAGTTGCCCAGATCCTTCTGGAGGAACTGGGTCTGTCCAGTGTGGTAATAGGCTGGTATAAATTATTTCCACCTTCATCGCTAGTGGATCCAACCTTGACTCCCCTGACACGCAGGGCTTCCCAGTCATCTCTGGAAAGTTCAACTGGGCCTCCCTGCATTAGATCGTAGTAGCAGGTGCTGTCTAATAAAAACGTCACCCAGGATAACAATTGGAACCAGATATTCACATGATCAAAAAACACTGTTGGAGAGAGACAATCACTTCTGTTTTTGCTTGTAGTAGTTATCAAAAAATATGTCTGTCTGTCAAGAGATGGCTTAAATTGACAGAACAAAGGTATATCACATACAGCCAATCTATTAGCGGCTATCACCGATGCTTATAATGATCAAAAAAAAAAAAAAAAAGAGAGAGAGAGACACCTTTAGATTCGAACTAAGTCAAAGATGAGCCAAACTGGAAGCTCTCACTCTGTTAACAATGTTGTATTTTTCACATTTTGACAGAGCCCTTAAGCAGTGTTACCTTCCTGGTGTTTCAGTTTTTCTGTACTTTTCACTTCCACTAGTTTTTTGCCATGTGATTCTGCTAGTTTTGTAGAAGTCCTCACAACGCTAACAGAGACCCTTCCTTGCTTTTTCTAAACCAAACAAAAAAGGGCTGAAGCATATCTCTGTAAGCATCGTTAAAGTGTTCAACAGCCACAGTTACGATTCCAGAGAGTTCAAATCCTTTCTCAGTTCTGGTACTTCCACGTCTCTCACGTGGGAACCCAGAACAAATGACCAATCTAAGTTATATTCTTAAAAATAAATAATCCTCACAGTGCCACTTTTCCTTTGTAAAAAGCAGATGTTTGCATTATATATAATAACTTTTATGTTTATGATGTTTTGCATGGAAGAATTTTGAAGATTACTGCAGCTACTGCTGGGGACTGGTATAAAGCAGCTTTAGTCTTAATTTTGACATTGAATATGTTACTGGTAATGCAGTTTTCCTCCTAGAAATGGAGAGGAAATATTTACGTTTCTGTGTATAAATGTATATTTGACTTCCCAAAATGTTGACCAGGAATGGATTGAGCATATGACACTTTCAGCTGTACCCAGGCTTCTCTCATGTGTGTCGCTTCAGACGCACCTGTCTGCCCTGGATAGAGCATGGTATGAGTTGTTCAGTGTTTCACTGGAAATTCCAGTTGAAATATTCTGCACTTACTAATGTTTTTATCAAATTTTAGTTTACATTTCTTTGAGATTGATGCAAGCACAAGGCTTGATTTTTTAACGCAAGATATCTTACTTTTTGGAGGAAAAAAAGAGTCAAATTTCAATTTGCTTTTTATTCATTTGAGTTCTTCTTGGCCTTGAAATCCCTTGTGATATTCTGTAAATGTGCGAACAACTGCAGATTCCTGCAGGTGCATTGATATGTTTCCCCTCCTTTTACAGGCCATTCAATTTTGTGATCACACAAATAGAGCAGCATGACTTGGAACTGTTCAAAGCTGCATGCACGTTTTGTAAAAAGAGATGAAAAAGGTTATTTAATAATGTATGTTAGTTCCACATAGGCCAGCTTGTATGTTGCATGTACTTGTACAGTTTGCTCGTAATTACTATACTGAAGTAACCAAGAAATCTAAGCCATCCATTTTTCTTATAGACATTTTGCAGGTTTTAGCCAGGCTAGGTCTGTAAGTCTGGTGCTAAATGTCTATAGATGGACTTTATTTTTTACCCTATGGAAAACGTGATGTAGTACGGACCAAATTCCTTCTAATAACTATTTTGGTGTAGATTCCTACTGTGGGGCTGTAACACATGTAGAAACTGTGTACACACTAGGTTTTAACTCATAGACATACTGCCTGCACCAAGTGAACTATTTATTATTACTCAACACGTGGGAATTATTCTGCCCATCTTTCCATAGGGCGCAGATTGGTTACTGCTCGACCTGCTGAGCAGGAAGAACTCAAGCATTGGTGCACTACTACTAGATCATGTTCTGTCTTAGTGGCCAAAAACCAACTAGTTATAATTCGATAGTATCTTTCTATTTTGACCACTTGTCTTAACACTCCCCTGTGCTTTTAAATGAACTTCCAACTCATGTTATGTAAACACGTTTAATAAAATTTCCTTTTCATGTCCAGTGTAGTAGTTGTGCTCTCTGTATGTTCTGAGGTTCCTCTGTGATTCTGCTTGCTGCAGGACTGTGTGAAATGTGTTAAGGAACAGTAAATGATAAGTAATTTCTATGGTTCTTTTGATCGCTGTAATAGTGTATGTTGAAATCTGGGGCCAAAAGCTGAGGCCTGGTGAAAGTCGTGTTTGGTTGGCTTCCTTTTCACTGAGAAAGGAGCCAAATTGTGCTCTCATTCGTTGAAGCAGGCAAATTGAAGTCAAAAAACAAATTACAAATTACAATCTGGTGAGATCAAATCAGCTTATTGGAGTTGAGTGATGCTGCGTCTGCTTGCACTAGGTTGGCGGGGCGGTATGTGCTAGAGCCGGACACCAGCTCTCCATTTGGTATGTGCTGAGCCTTTAAGACATGAGAACAACTCCTGATCTTTTGCACTTTTCAAACCCAGAAATATGTCCTTGTGTTGTAATGCCCTTATGGACAATGCTTTATAGAAATTTGACCGAGAGCAGAATTTGGCACTAAATTTTATTAGAGAAGCAAAGATTATGTACTTTGATTTTTAGTTTTCCATGTCCCACAGATACCTGATCACAATTTAAAAATAACATAAAGACAATATTGCCTCACTTTGAACACTTTTGTTTATTACTTTATTTATCTGAATACATGGTTGAGCTACTGAAAAAATGAATAATTAAACATGGTAAATCTCTGAACAAAAGGCATGTTATATTTCTGCTTCTGTGTGGTGGGAGTCATCTGTTTAAACATAGAATTTGTCATACTGTTCCAAAAAGCCCTCAATTTCGTAAATCTCATGGCTTTGAATATTGTGTCCAATACTAGGATTTCTTTTCCTTTCTGATCCTGAGCAATAAATAAAGTTTAGCATTTCTGATCCCCCCCTAGAGCACAGAAAATATGACAGCAAAAGAACACGCTGAACTATTTCGTTTATGGTGTTTCTGATGAAGGGGGATCACATATACAAAGACTTCAGGAACGAAGTAGTAGACTGTGCTAGGACAGATAAGTTGTGTGCTGGTCTTGTTTCCCAGGGACTGTTGCCCTTTAAAAACTCATTGATGAGTGTTGGGATTATAATACACAGATAAATCAGCTTTAGTTCCTTCCTGGTTTTCCCTTGAGAATGCAGTACTGCCTTATATGTCATACACAGGGGAAGAGCAAAGATACTAAACTTGTAATCCCTGTCATATAATCAGACAGTTATTTTCCTTGTGATGAGTAAATGTTCTAAATTTTGTATTGAAATGCAAATGTAGTGTCCCTTTTTGTGGGCGGAGAAAAAACTTTGGGCCTTGACCTTTGTATTAGAGAGACATCAGAACAGCTGTGAGTGGGTAGGACAAACCAGAGCTTCATGATATCATTTCTTCATAATTCCCAGAGAAATGATACGTGCACTTTCGTTGCCAGTTGTCACTAACAAATGACAGTCCCAAAAGTTGAGTTCAGCCCAGGTATGATACACTATACATACAAGAAAAGTTCCGAGTGGATCTTCAGTAGCTGTTCTGCGTACTCCAAGATTTTACTTACAGCCTGTGACTTGTCCTCTCTGAAGTCAGCTCTTCTACCTGTGGCTGTTTGCTGCTCCCACGTAGTCACTACTCTACTGTCCACAGCCCATTGAACTCTAGGAGAAAGGATTACGGGCCTCATACTCTTTTTTTGCCTTAATTGAAGAAAATCATGGCAGGCAGCAATGTGGCTCTTTCTTTCAAGCCCCAAATGCTCACCCCATGTTACCCTACTATAATTCTGCAAACATAGAAGAAAGCAATCTGCAAGAAAGCAGATTGTTGTTGAAGGATGTGGTTTTTCAACTCAGGTAATGAGTATTCTGGCCATCTTGAGTGATTAAGAACTCTGCTAACATCTATCAAGAGTAATGAGTCTCAAATAATACCTCACTCCTAGCCTGTCTACTTCTCTCCAGGAGAAAAAGAAAATGCACAGGTCATGTATGTATTTTCTCAGTGTCTGCGTGGGTGACCATGTATACTGGTAGTTAAATACCATGGTTATGAAAGAGGTTGTGTGTGGCAGGCATGTCACATAGATCAAATGTTCTTCCGAGTTTTGTGATCCAAATTCGTCCTACCCGAGGTGCCAGAGATAGGAGGGAAAGCTGCCTTCACTCCTTCTAGAGTCTAGCTGATGATGATGATTCAGCTCCTGAATGCACAGCCTGGTGTCTAATGAAATGCCCCTTGGTTAGGTACTTTCTAGTTGTTGGTATGATTTGAAGCCATAGTTGTGCATCAGGACATAAAACCTTAGACATTCTGCCGTGTTGAGTCAGTGTCTAACACTCAGCACTGGTGGTAGCTGAGGGAAAGGGTAAAAAGTTGACAGAATCTGTAGACGACAGTGTGTCAATGCAGCAATTCACGTAAGGCAAATATTATACAGCTGTATTTATGTCTCAGCTAGTACAAGAAAGGCATCCTCGAGAACTGTGTGTTTTGGGGGTTTCAGCTGCTGGCTGCTAGAAGCCAGTCACCTAAGGGTTTCACAGAATCCCACGGGTGGCCTCTGAAAAAAATTACCTTCAGAAAGCGATGAGCAGCAGTTCGTTATTATCATGCTCCTTGGACAACTCAGAATTATTCGTTCTGACTGCTGTTCTTTAACCTGTCTACAGTTTCAGAGCCCTGCTGAAATGCAGTTACAAATCAGTAGTGGCCCACTTGGTAAAGCACTGGGTCTATAGTGAAAGGCTGTGTGATATCACCATCTGTGTCGATTTTCAGTATGTCTGCAACAGTTCATTTAGGTGAAGATTTAGGGTCTTTTTTCACATTTCCTTCTCATTTATATCAGTGGGATGTAGGCTTCTGGGTGACTTTGAGAACGTAGGTATCAGTCTCTGCACCTGGATTTTGTGGTAAATAAAATGGGGGTAGGTCCAATCCCCTGTTTCAGGGACATTGCACAGATATTGAAAGAGCAGAGCATAAACGTGGAAAAAGCAATTGTGAGGTCCTCAGAGACTGAGATGTCATAATAAGAAGATCCCATCTTCTTGTCCTGGCTCCCAAAGTCTTTTTTACACTGACAAGTATCAGGAAGCAGTATCTTCTGTACTAAACCTTGTCACTACATTTCAGCTACAGCCAAATAAAAATTCCTGAGCCACACACCTAAGCAGGACACTGCTGTTTTCTTCAGTTTATACCATCCCCTGTACAAAGAGTCCTTCATACAGATGTTTCCTGTCTCAGTCTCCTACTCTTCAGGAAGTACAGCAGCACCATCACCTCTGCATTTCCAGTACCACCACTTTGTCTATAGTCACTGTTGTCTGGTCTGACAGCAGGTCTCCACAGAAGCAAGCTGCCCATGTACATGCTATGGCACTAATTATAGAAGACAGAATAATCCTGTTTAGAGCAAGCTCATACAAGGATTGGTAAAACGGTTCCAGACAGTTTAAGAAATCTTGTCATGCAGTTTCACCCAAAAAAGTAAGATTTGCGAATCCAGCAAATATTGTAAAACAGAAGTTCAATTAAATGTTACAGTGTGCACTCAGAAAAGAAATCAGGTTTGATAGCTGTATTTGCATACTGCAGAAACAGTGTCCACACACAATGCAAACATGGCAGTATTACACTAGCACATAGGAACAAAAAAGACCAATTATTGTTTTCAGAAATGCAGAGGGTGAGGGATGGCCAGGAGGGAAATGTTTTCTAAATATTTAGTTACTAAGCAAAGTCTGTTAGAAGCCAGGAGCAGCATTATCCTTGAGCTGCTGTTTGTTAAAGCTGCAGCAAAAGGAACCAAGAGAGAGCCCAAGAACTTCACCCTCCAGTTTTAGAAAGGGCTGCGTTTCTTCCAGTGACAGAGTCTGAGGCTGTGTGAGCAACTCTTGAGTGCTCAGGAACAAACAGACAACCCAAAAGACAATAATGACAATTGCAATAAAGCGGCAGTGCTTCAAAACCATGTGGAAGACTGATTGTGAAGGACTGAGAGTGCAGCTGTCCAGAGTCTGGATTTGGAACGAGTCCCCACATGTCCCTCTCATACTACAGGTTAGAAGGGCTGGATGCCTGGTAGCAGCCAATGCTACAGAGCTTCTGAGCACGAGTCAGCTTTTCCTAAGGGAGCGGTTTGTATGTACAGCTTGGCCACGCTTTTCTCTTCAGAGATGGTGTGACATGTGCATTGAGTGTGAGCTTAACTTTGAGGCCATGTAAAGGGTATATTTAATTTTAAGCTCAAAAAACTACATTGTGGAAGAGGGATCTTGCATCAGCCCTCATAAAGCATTGGCTAGGACGGTAAAGAAGTCTGGTGCTCTGTAGTGGGTAAACCAATGAGTCAGAAACAGAGGTCCCAATGGAGGGCAGGGCAGGCTTGGGGAGCACAGAGCGGGAGGAGGGAAGGGAAGGAAATGGCTCCTCTGTTCCCCTAGGGGGACAAAAGAGGGAGACCCAGGAAAAAAAATGAGGCATAACTGCTTAGCTCCTGTCTTTTTTACCGAAAGCTCCAAAAAGAAGAAGAGTGGACAACTCCTTAAAGCCTCACAGGTGGCAGTGGATTTCTTCCTGAAGGGCTGAAGGATTTGGCCCAACTTCATTACTTCAGTATTGGAAATAGACTGCCTGGTGGCAGCAGGGCTTGTCAAAAAGATTTGATGCACTGTTTTCCTTTCTGATGGGTGGCTCTCTAGGAGTTTACCAGGAGAGGAAAAGTAAGTTGATGGCACAAATAATGGTTGAGTTGCTCTGTACCTAGTCTCAAAAGGCACATAAAGGCTGCAATTGCTAGGAATAGGGAATATCAACAAGCTTCTCACAGGCAGCTTAAGAGCAGCCTTTTGACCTTGTTTGCTTCTTTTTACCTGGTAGGAAAAAAGCCCTAAGATTTGGGAGACAGCTGACATACAGTATCTGCTCTCCTAGAAAATGTAAGAAATGCTGATTCCTTCCTCTGGCCCTTTCCCTGGCCATTGCTCCCGCAAACTGTGAAGAAAAGTTTAGTGTAATTTGGTGCCTGGACTCAGCTCTCAGTTGCTCTGCTCCAGTGCTGCCAGCAGCTCACTTGCTTCCCAAGCCTGTTGGTGGAAAAGACCAGCATTCTTAAACCATTCATGTTAAAATACAAAAATACCCCAACCCTCCATTCTTTTGTTGGAGAGCTTGAAACAGAATTAAATTACAGCCACACCAGAAGTCGCTGCTGTGCTATGTAATCCTTCAGCTCCGCTATACATGCGGGCTTCTTTGTTAGATTTCTGTTATGCCATTCAAATATTCCCTAAAACAAATCCCAAGATGTGAAGGAGGAGAAGGAGATACGTTGCCATGGCAGTGAGCCGCTCTTCAGGGCTTAACCTTCTTCTGCCTTTGTTCTTTAGGTGGGTATCTCCCCCCAGCACTAATCTTAGGCCTCGTTCTCCCATCGCTTGTTTGCCTGATACCAGCTCAGAGCTGTATCTGTTGTCTCCAGAGAATACCTGTTGGATTTGATAACATTTACATTTCTTCAGCGAGTGAGAGTGAACGGAGGAAAGCAGAGAAGGGTTTTTGAATACCTCACCTCTCTGGGGCTGCTCTCCAATTTGTACGTGACTGGTTTAAGACCACTATTCCCCCCCCGCCCCCGGCCCCGCCCCAGTACTTGCACATCTCATGCACACCGTCCATTTTTTACGGACTCGGGATTTGCTTCATCTGCGCTGAAGAATGTGGGAATTTCGCCACCAATTTCAATGAGACTGAACCCAAAGTGCTTTTGTGACAAAAGGTGACCAATACCGCGCAGCGAGGCTCTTTCAGCGACAACAAACCCCAAACAAAGCAGGAGGCCGGGCAGCAATTCCAGCTGCGCAAAGCACAGAGCCTCATTTTCTCTCTAAGGAGGCGGCGGTCCGTGCAGCGGTGGCGGAGGTGACAGCCAGCGGCGACACATCCAGCCGAGGCGCCGCACCTATTGCAAGAGAACATTGCCCGGCCTGTAGATCAGCCTCTTTTTTTTTTTATTTTTGTAACGTGTATGCCCTAACAAATAAGACCAAAAGCTGGCATTTTCTGGAAAGCCGCCCACTTCAGAAGAGCAGCCACAGAGCGCGGCTCTGGGCTGTGACAGCTGAGGTGGCACTGGACGGCGCCTGGCCCAGTGTGACGGTGCCGGGGGTGGCTGAGGGGCAGCCAGATGGAAGACCTGCTGCTGTGGGTGATCGCTGGTCAGCCAACTCTTGCAAATAATGTTCTTTATTTAGAGAAGTAAATCTACTTAGAGACGTTTATTTAGCGGAAAGCGCCCCGCTGCTTGCAGGCTGCTTGCGAGCAGTGGAAAAGGAGAAAAAGCTTTCAAAGAGGATTCAGGTGAGCGAGCCGCCCCGCGGAAGGGCGGGAGGCCGTCGCCGCCGCCGCCCGGGCCGCCGGTCNGGGCCAAGTCTAAGTATTAGGCCCGGCTGGCCGGCCCTTCACACCGTCGCCGGGTTGTCCAGCGCCGGCCTGTGTGCCCGGCCTGTCAGCTGAGGCCGAGGAGGCTGGCGGGGCACGGCAGCGGAGCTTGCCGCGGCCTCGGAGCCGGGGGTCGCAAAGATCTCCGCTGTAATGTGGAAAAACAAGCGTCTGCTTTATTAGGCACTTCTTTTATATGAGATTAAAAAAAGCTGTAGTGTTTTTTCCAAGTGTTGGATGTATACTGGCGGATGCGGTGAAACCGGCTGTGTGATCACTGGCTGTGCTTGCCTGCTGGTTTCACATAAGAGTTCTCAAAACAGTCACAACTCAAAAGTTTCGAAGGAGAATTCATAACGCATAAAAAGAAACGATGCTTATATTTAACAGCCTACCCTTTTCTCTGATTCAGTAGTGATTATGAACTCATTCAAATCAATGCCGTTCCACTAAGGAGTGTTAAAAAAGCACATTTGTCCCCATTCCTGCGTTATTTGCAGTGGCTGCTCTGACAGATTTATGTCAGGCTACTGCGTGGTTAAGCAACAAGCCTCATTTTGTTTTCTGAGTACTACTTTTATTGTTAGACTGTGCTGTACCCTCACTACACCTTTGTTACTTTCATATTAAGCTGCAAGTCAGATACATCAGGAGAATTTCTTGCAACCAGTGAAAGCTTGTGCTGGAGGATTATTAAACTTTGATGATAACCTGTTTAAGGAGGAAAAAGAAGGTATTACTGCTGACAGCCAAAATGGTTTGATAACTCAGGTAACGCTCGTCTAGCCGCTATCTGAGGAAGGTCAGCCGACAAGGGCATAAAAGGAAAGGTCTTGCTCAGTCAAGAAAGCAGGCTGGATTTGGGGGAGCAAGGTCTAATTTGATACCTGACCCATAAAAAAGCATTCAATGTCGTGAAGGAACTGAAGCAGGGAACTGCATGGGACTGTTTTGTGTAGTCTGGTATAGCAACTGTGGCATTTAAATTGCCAAATGAGTGGATTAAAGTCTTCATGCCTTCAACTCACCAACATCCTCAAAGAGTAGAAGTTTGCTGGGATTTGGGCTCAGGCTGACCTGGCATGGGGAATCTCACAGCGCAGCTACAGGCTGTCAGACAGCACGTACATGGCCCTGAGGCCAGGGCTAGAGCTTCTCTACCCAAATCACAGGGGGGTAACAGCACAGGGGCCTGGTTTAGGACTCTAATGCAGCTGTTGGGAATCTAAACAAGCAGCAGAACCAGAAGAATGATGCTCACCTTGGTATAGCTCTGAGGGTCAGCAGGGGACAACATGCTTTGCTGCCCCCTGCTAGTGACAGCTGCACTTCAGCAACGGGGTTCTGCCAGATGGCAATGAGGGAAGTGCTCACTGGATATAAAGTGCTTTGGAAGATTGCTAGCATAAAAGTCTGCAATTGTAAAAACTACCAGTTCTCAAATTAGCTAGCATGGCAGGGCAGCTGCACTCTGTGGCAGCTTTGCGCTAGGTCATAGCACAAAACTTCCTAACTTTAACCCTGCATTTCCAGCTTTTTGAAGCTCCCCTCTCCTGTGCAAGACACACGAGGCGAACAGAAGGTGTCCCTGGCATTTTCCTCCAAGTTCCTGGAGAAGAGGCTGTTCCAGGGGACATGACTAGCGTATCCCTATGTCCTGGCAATGCTCGGTTGCCAGAAAACCTTCTCGAGTAGGTGGTTGGCATAGCTCACAGCAGCCTTTAACCTGCTATAACATGCTCTGAAGTGAGGACAGCTGCAGGCAACACTTACTTCTTTTGAACTATGCTCCAGTCCGAGGCACACATGCTGCCCCTCAGCAAACTAGCACAATTGCAGGCAGAGAAAGGAGGGCCTTGCCTGCAAGCTACAGCCTCCAGTTGTGAAGCCCTCTCACTTCCTCGTGAACAGGGCTGGCGAAGGCCTGCCAAGTTGGCTTCACCTGGGTATGCGAGCAAGATTCAGCAGGACTTGTTCACAGAAGTTGACACCAGACCAAGCCCTTCAGATGCACATTCCTCAGCCCACTCCTCCCCTCTAGGGCATTTTATGCCAGCCACTCCCAGGTTTCCCCCTCACCTTAATTACCTTTTTGTAGGGATCAGCTCTGTGTGTGTATGTGCATGCTAATGCTAGGAAGGGCTGTCAGTGTAGCTTTGCAGCCCAATCTCATCTAATATGATTCTGGCTTCAGGCTGCGGCTTTTGTTCCAGTGCCTAAATGCACTGCGTGTGGATATTAGGCGAGGGCAAGAATTTGCTTTTTTCTTGCACACAAAACAAAGAAATGCATTCTGCTTCGCCAGAGCTGCCGCAACCACAACTGTGCCGCTGAACCAGCTGCACTTGCTGGCCTACAGCGAGGCAGCCAGAGCAAACTCAGGAGTCACTCTGCCCCTTCCCTCGTCGTTCTCCACCAGAGTCCTCCTGACACCAGCCCCACATGGGGACTGCAGAGTCTCTCTCTTGAGACGGATAGAGGAACCTTTGGTAAGTGAGCCGCAGCCACGTGCAGAGTGCTAGAGATGAGGGCTGGTGCGATCCCACAATAGTGGTCACAGCTCTGCAGCCAAGGAATGGAAGAGGAAAGGGGGAATATTGAACTGGACAGTGTTACGAGGCAATCTGAGGAAATGCCTCCTCAGAAGTCCACTAACAGGCTGGAGATAATGGTCCTTTCCCTGCAGCCCTTGTAAGGCCCCACTGGAACTTGGCTACGGTAAGAGGGGCTGGGAGAGCCGAGACAAATTATTAGCTCCTGGCGTGATTCAGAAATATCTGTCCACACTACAGGCATGACTCAGAGCCTAGAAAGGTCTTTGGGATCTATGAAGATAA
Source organism: Fregata magnificens (assembly GCA_013389945.1). Lineage (NCBI taxonomy): Eukaryota > Metazoa > Chordata > Aves > Suliformes > Fregatidae > Fregata > Fregata magnificens. The sequence goes on from WAAD01035207.1 coordinate 29,396, forward strand.
CCCGAAGAGGTCCAACCCTTGAGAAAAAGTTTCAGACCTTAGATTAGTCTTGTCTCCAGATCTGAGCTAATTTTTGGCGGATGCAGAATTTCCTGGATGAAAGTTAAACTGAGCGGCTGAACATACCTTGCCATTGGCTTTCTTGTTGTTGGTTGGTTTGGTTTGGGGTTTTTTTAATGCTTCTGTGGTGGTTTTTTGTATCTTTGCATGTTTCAAAAGGATTGAAAAGAAGTGGAAATGCTAACGGGTGTTTTGGTTCGTTCTGCCGTGTAGAGGGTTTCTGTGCCAAAGCGCTAGTTACCTAGGAAACTGCTGTAGGATTGAATTTGGATAGACATGTTGTCAACTGCAAATGAGTAGAGTGGCTTTTCAAGAGGTGGGGAAGAGTGTAAAATGCGCTGAAAATATGAATGCCTGTAATGTGATTTCTAGGTAAGATGGTGGTCTATCTTTTTGACTGGCATTTTGTAGGCACCCTGACAACTGCACAAAGGGATCGCAGATGGACTGCGTGGCCATGCCTCAGCACCTGAGCTTGAATGCCCTTCTGTTTGTCAGCTGGGTGAGCATTCGTCTAAATGTCAAACCACGACTGTCTGCAAAGAACAGTACTAAGGTTGCCGTTAAGCATTTTGCCCATTTTACTACAACAGAGTTATGACGATTTAAGGAAATTACAGCCTTACTAGAGATTTGAACTGCAACACTGCATGGCCATTTGCAAAAAAATAAAAAAGAGAGACTGATGAAACATGTTTAATGATTGAGATACATCTAAGGGGTTATGCAATAAAGAAAAATGTGGTTGCAGAGCTTTTCCTGGAAATCATCAATAATGGGCCTTTTTTAATACAGCAGCAAGAATGTGAGGAAGCAAATAAATGCGTCAGTCTGAGGGAGTTATACTGATGTCTATCAGTTCTGCCATGATCGCTACATCTGCAAGTGGTTACTTATCCCAGGGGAGTCAATACTTAGAGTGGCCCATGGCTGAAAAAAATGAGCAAAGCGGTGGGGTTCACTCGGTTAGAATAGATCTCCCACAATTCCTCCTATTCCCTCCCCCACCCTGAAACACGTGCAGGATTAGCATTTGGGCTTACACTGAAGACCAATTTCCTTGTATTTCACCTACAAAATGCATGTCAAATAGCAAATGCAAACTCTTAGTAGTTTATTCATGTTATGACAGGTGTCACCAGTTGGCACAGCTACACGTAATCTTCAAAGGTTTCGGGTTTTTTCCCCCTCAAGCAGGTGAGCAAGTTTCCAGCCCTGAAAAGGCAGGTTGTGCTGCTTGTTTTGGGTTAGGCAAGTGCACCAGGTGAGAAGAAAGCTGAGGTAAAGCACTGCCCTTATTCCTCTGGCTAAAGCTCTGAGGCAGGACCTGCTTCCAGAGCAACTTCTGAGGCCGGCTGGTCCCTGCTCCCTGCCACTGTGGACCACCACTGTGCTCACATCCCCGGCATTTCTTTCTGCAGGTGCTTCTCTCCTCCCAGGGGTCTAAAATAAATGCCGAAGTCACCAGTCCTAACCTCTCGCCTGACCGCGGCTCTGTACAGGCTTCTTGCAGGGAGAAGACATGCATCTTGCTTTTTCTTCCTGCTGAGCGCTGCCCAGGCTCTACTTTCAGGGCAGAGTTGGTCCCTCAGAGCTGAGGGTCAGATGAGGGTCCCGCCAGCCATTTGATCAGCTCCTGTCAGGCTGGCACATCTGCACAACTAAGACAAACCATCCTGTGGACATATCTGGATTCTGCCCCTGCCTACTTTGCTGCCAGGAGGCCAGGCTACACAGGTCCAGCCAGCTGCTGCTGCTGCACTGGAGGTAGACATCAGAGTCAAAAAGAAATTGTGATATCTCGTATCTCTTATCCATTGTTTATAAGAATACAGACACCCCGATTGCTATTCCTTCAACGACGTCTTTAACAACATTTACATTGGAGATCAGCCAAAACCTGTAAAACTGCAGGCTGCCAGGCCTGGAGGTGGCTGCAATACAGTCTGTTGCATCCAAACTTTCTCTCTGGCCTCTGTCTTTGGAGAGGGGCTGAAGTGACATCCAGGGCCAAACGCCCTTCCTCCCTACTCGAGCCTGTGTGCACTGGCAGATGTGCACGCAAACCTAAGCAGACTCCTCTATTTCAGGCCCATCTGTAACCTGCATAATGAATAATGTACAATGAATTTGTGGTCTACATGTTTATTAAGTGACTCAGTATTTCCAGTGGAGATTTTGTGCTCATGTTTTACTCACATCACAAAACCCACTCACTCTTTTATTATCCCCAGCAGCGGTAGGAGATAATAAATTATACAACTGCAGATGATGGTAACTATATCAACAAACAAATTGTATCAATTTTCAATGTGAGTTTAAAGCTCCTTTTACTGGTTGTGCAAATTCTGAAAAAGGAATTTGGGAACGCTGCTGCTGCTATTAAACATTCTTACTGGGCTGTAATCCAAGCCTTCCACAACACGTCTCTAAAGAAGATTTTTGCCTACTGTGTACCACTGCTTTTACATACGGGATTAGGCATTTACATATGTAAGAGCAGAGAGAGAAATGTAATTTACGCAATAGTGACAGATCCTGTTCGTTATTGCGTGAAAGGGCTGAAAGATAAAATGCGCCTCGGTGGTGGAATTCAGAGCTAATCCCCCTCCGCTGCATTTGCAGAAACACATGCATACCCTCCGAAAAACAAAGGCTTGTAGCAAAACGTCAATCAATCAACAGCGCAGCTACATCCTGTGTATCGAAGAAAGCTCAAACGCTCTCTGGATCCTGTTTTAAGCTTAATAAGCTACTCAGTTAATAATTTGTATGGCTGTGGAAAGATGGGAGCTTATGCCACAGCAGCCATTTTGAAACAGCCAACACACCTGTGGCCAGGGATCAACTTTTTGGGGAAGCAGGTGTAGCAGTATATGGAAAGTTATGGTATCCCTTCCAAAAGGAACAGAGACAGTTTATAGAGAAACGCATTTCTATACAATAAAGGTCCTCGTCAAGCCACAAGACAGAACACTTGGGCAAAAGTAAGCGTGGCTCACTTACCATGCCACATGCTGTGTTCTTGTTTTAATTGAAAATTTTCAAATTTTTAGCTGCTTATGCTCGGTGGCTAAATGGAAAAATGGGCCTGGAGCTGTGTCTCTTACCCGACTGACCCTCGGCGCCTAGGTGCTGGATGGGGCATACGGGTGAGGGAATAAATATGGCTAAAACTTTCAGCAAGAGGAGACTGTCCCGCGGGCTGGCTGACAGTCAGACTTTGAATTTCCCCGCATAGTGATCCCAATCCCTCTGGGTCTGGGACAGGCTGAAGCAATGCAGAGCTGACTAAGCTGCTGCATGACTAAGCCTCCCAGACCTCACCAGGCTCAATAACTAATACTTTAAACTGAGCTGCTGATCACCGTCCTGACATGCCAGCTGGGTTTTGCACATTTTATTGCCCGTAAATATGGTTAGGGCTGTTGTGAACCTTTTCTGCCTGTCCCTTTTGTGTCCTTGTTCCCAGGGGCTGCGCAGGAGCCCTCTGCCAGTGGAGCTGGGGAGGTTTCAGCCCGGGAAACACTTGGAAAAGGGCCTTCAGAGAGACTGAACTCAATCCCCTCCCTTGTAATTGCTAGTTATAGCTGGCAGAAGAAGTACATATTTGCAATTAAGGTTGGCTCTTAAGGTGTTCTTGTAGCTTGACACCATTAACTTTGACACCGAGAGCTTGAGGCCAGACCTTCAAGCGTTTCCTCTTGCAACATCACCAATCTTCGCATGAAGAAGTAAGACTGGTTACAGACATAAGTCAGTTCTTGTTACTTGGATGTCTCTTATCCACAGCCTATACATTCCTCAGCATCTTTTTAAAACAGCAACCAGTCACTATAAAGCCAGCGGTCAGTCAGGACATATGGGTTGTTACTGTTGGGCTTTTAAAAGGATTTAGCTGTGTTACACAAATTGCCGATTAAACTAGAAAGTTAAAATGAAGAAAAAAGTCAGGTAGTATCATTAACTTAGCTTCAGACCGCAAGAACCTATTCTCCAAATAAACACAGTATGCCTGGAAGTCCAAGCACATTCAGAATGGCTCCCATTTTAGCATCCATTGAATGGTTGGCCGTTTTTAAATTTGAATAGTTAATTATTCACTCAAACAGGCTGCAATGTTCTCTTTGTTTTATTGTGAGCCAAGCATTAGTCTTCCCTTCTGGAGGACACAGAGCTAACCTTTACCTAGGCAAAGCAACTCACTTTATTTTCATGGGAGGGATATTAGATTTTGCTTCTTTTGTGTTTCCATTGGCTTGCTGTGGAGTTTTTTTTCTTCTCCCTGAACACCTGTCTTCTTGCAAACACCTCTGCATCCTCAAAATGACAAGATTTACATTGTGTACAGCAAGTGACTTTTAAAGCAACCTGATACTCACAGAGATAATTAAAATGTTTTATTGGACTCTTTCACAAGAGCAAGGTGCCCCAGGCTACTGCAAGGGACATATCTTCAGTCCACGCAGAGGCCCCGCTGCCGCCACCGCCCCCCGTGCTGGCGGTACCCAGTAACTGCTCCCCCAGCTGAGCCTCCTGCCTTGGATTAGCTCTGTGCTCCCCTTGCTTCCCAATAGCTTCCAGCTGAGGAGCAGAGCTCACGTTACTGCCTGTCTCCCTCTCCAGCAAGAACAGCCTTTCTGAGGAGATTGCTTTGTGCTTATTTTAAATTCTTTTGGATTGTGACGGGGTATCTACTGCCAGGCCTGGACTAATATTGCTTTTTTTCCTTATATCCGATTCCCTTATGGTGAGAAACTCCAGAAGTTAACATTTGAGTAAATTACCCTACAGTGTGTGAATAAACATAAGGATGATCAACAGGAATAACGTAACGTGTTCGCCTTAATTTCATAGCAACATCTCCTCTAGGAACATGATATACCAACAAGTAGAACTGTTACAATTACAGAGGTAATTTTAAATAAGCTTTTTTATGGCCACCCCTGGGTTTTTGGTCATATCCTGCCTTCTGTTTGTATGTCCTTTACACCAGCTCCTCTTTCCTGACAGACTCCCCATTTGCTGTGTCCCTTCTTCACGGCTTCTAGAAGCAAGAGAAGTGCACGGAGACATGGAAAGTTACTCTTCCTTATTACAATAATGATATGTAAATGTATGCTACATCCTCAGCCTCTTCTGTAAATAGAGCTGGGCATGTTATCTTTACATTCCAGGGCTGCTGTTATTAAAACATCTCACACAAATGGCCTTGCTCATTTGCTTTTGGGTCGAAAAAGAACAGGCTGGTGTTAAGTACAGGAGAGCCTGGGCAGGACCACAACACCAAAACAAGCTGACAAAGTGAGAGAACATCTTTGGGAGTATGCATTTACTAGTACAGGAAAAAAGATATCTTCTTAATCTAGGTTCACTAACCTGATTTCAAAGAGCGGTGAATAGCAGGTTATTCAGTTTTAACTTGGGTCAGCAGCTCAAGTTCAAACGTTGTCGTGAACCTGATACTTTAACCTAGGCGACCATAGTAGACACTGGAGGAGACAGGGCAAGTTCTGCATGTGGGAAGCGAGGCAAGAGGCTGTGGTATGCTCCCATGAGGTCCCAGCTGACGTGAAGAACTGCAGGTCTTTTCCAGCCGGATCTGCGGCCATGCTGCCCGCTCTGCTGGGATGCGCTGGGAGCAGAGGCCAAGCGTCCCCTCGACCGGGCAGCAGGCAGAGACCGGCTCCGGGCAGCCGCGCTCCTGGTTTGAAGCATGCCTGCACGACGTAGCTGCAGCAGCGCAGAGAGTCAGTTAGCAAAGAGCAAAGCAGCCCATGTGCCAGTCTGGGCTAGTGTGGTTTACCCACAGATGGGCTAGGTGGCTTAACCAGTATAAACTCTCTTCACAACAACAGTGAAGGCAACAAAGCTCTGCCATGTCCATCACTGTGGAGGGCATCCCTGTGAAACCTCACAGGACACAGTCCACCTGGGGCAAGGAGGACTTCTCTGAGGGTTCAGAAATACTCAATGTCACTCTTGCCAGAGAAGTGGTAACATCCCCGTTAGGTGATGGGGAAATGCTTTTGGAAATCTCACTCTAAATTTTCCTGGTGTTCAGCCTTTCTTTACATAGTATTTACCCTCTTGCTTCTTTGTCAGCTTTAAACTGGGAATATGGAATGTAAGTGGTTCAGGTATGGGGCTGAGAAAATAGTCTTTCTTTGTAGTAATATTTAGGGTATTCATTTAACTACATTTAGTTAAATGACAGCTGTTTCGTAGTCAACTAATTCTATTTATCAATCTCCATCTGAAGTATTAAGAATTTAGGGCCAGAATGATTTATGGATTCTTATTTAATCCCTCTTTGGTTGGTCAGGCACTGAGCAGGCAGGTCGGTAAAGACTTTGGCAAGCTGATCTGTTTTGCAAATTCACCCTTGCCTGCTCTCCTGCAAAAACACTCAGATCCCTCTTAAAATAAAAGGGTTAAAAACAATAATAAACCGTGAAATTGAGAGAGTGAAGACGTACTGTACCACCAGCAAGGACTAAATGATGGCCGTGCTACAACAATATGCTTTAATCTTAACATATCAAGGTCAAAATCCGAAGATTCACTCTACCACTATAGATCTTTTACTAAGAACGTTTCCATTTCCTTCTTGACAAGTACGAATGTCTGTTACTGCATGTGAGTATGTGCCTTTTTTCAAGCCAACACTGTCTGTAAAACTTCTTTAAAAAAATTACTTAAAGCAGGAGTTAACCCCTTGTTAACTTGAATTGACAAAATCTTGGTTCAAATCGCTTCTTCTCTACCACATTGTTTTCTCCAACTAATTTTTCTCTTCAGCAGCTTACATTTCAGTGACATATTTTCTGACCTCTGTGCCATATATTGCATATAGCCCCGTCTAATGTGCACTTCAGCCTGTAAGCAAATCATATTTGTTTTCTCCTGTATCCATCCATCCTCTGGAAAATCTGGTTTTACAGCCAAGGTTTTACAGACTTAGGTACTCTATTTCATTGTAATGTGGCTGTGCTAGTGCCAAGATATGTCAATTGCCTGAAAATATTGGTGTCTGAAGGGTTTGATTTTCTCTCTTTGCTATAATTAAATACTGTGCAGATGGAGTTAAGGATTTATTTATAATAATTATTGAATTTTTTTCTTCATCTTTCTCACTGTGTTTTTCTCATTGCTAAGTTTTGTGCCTGTTTTGGTTTCCTGTTTTTGTTAGGCTACTTATGGGCCACAAAAAATATTATGCAATCGTGGGTCATTCACTCAAGAATATTAGGTAAAACTTTCTGTGAAGGCAGCTCTAGAGCTGCTATCCATTTAAAATCTTTTTTGAAGTCTGTGGTAATAGATTTGAAACTAGTCTGGAATTAAAAAATAATAATTAATATTTTTGTGGATTTTTTTTCTTTAAATGGATAACTTTGAACTTCAAAGACGACGATCATTTTGTCAAGTATTTTGATGAAGAATTTCTTGGTCTCTGAGTAGCAGGACTGTGCATGTCTCAGGGTGAGCTAAGAGATGGGTTGTGCTATGGGAGTGGGGCTTGTTAGGTTTCTGCTGCAAGACCCAGTAGGTTTTGTAATAAATGACAGTAATCTCAGGAAACTACCCAGGCAAAAGACTTTCTGTGGCTCTGATGCTGCCACAGAATGCAAAGGGAATGCTTATTTAATGACCAAGCTGGCTTGTCCTTAAATGTGCCATTTTGTCTTCATAAATTTTGGGAAGAATCTGGAGAATGTTGCCAAGGGCAACCACTGCATCTGGAGGAACTGGAAACGAAATACAGGAAGAAACTAGAACAAAGATTCCTTAAAGAAGTTTACCCTACTGCACTCAGTGCCTTGTAAGTAAGCACATGTTACAACTGCCCTGGTTATTCCTCAGCAGGTAACAGCCCTGGGGCATTAAATGTCAAGTAAAGTTAACCTGCAGTCTGAGTACCCCTTCCAACATCAGCTAAAGGACTTCAGCTGACACTGTTAAAGGGCAGGGTGCCTCCACAGAGCACTGCCCTCTCTTGCTCTTCCTCCTGCACTCCCTCAGACCATTGAGGGGATTTTCCTAGCCTTCCTACATCTGCAATCCCCTTCCCAAGGTGGTAGCGTATTTCTCTCCTCTCTCCTCCTGGTCGGGGCCATACAGCTGGTGTTGGGTAAGGATGGGTGAGCGGAGGCTCCTGTAATCATGGTTCACTAACGTATTCTACAAATATCACCACTTGGGTCAAACATAGCCAAAAATCCCTGACAGAAAAGGCAGAGATCTGTGATTTGATCTGCATTCCTGTGAAACTGGTTTAAATTTCACTAAGGACTTGAAAGAGTCATCAAACATGGAGGAAAACTCATGCACACATTGACATGAGAGAGGTGGATGAAGGGTCATCCAGATGAGAGTTCAAACAGCTACTGGTCCACTCAGCTGACCCCTGTAGCCTTCTGAGTCAGTAAGAGCAATGCAAAAGAGAAGCATGCAGCATAGTGCTGGCAACTATTTTCATGAATGACCTTATTGGGGGTGAAAATCTGAGAGATGGCTCCTACCCAGTATTATGACTGGACCCTCCTGACTGTCCTAGAAGATGGATGACTGTTTCTCTATGAAGAAATCAGTTTATAACTCAGTTTCAAGCTCTGCTACACTTGGGATGGTTTGGCTCTATGGTTTGCTGTTCAGGCTCATCCCTATTAAAAAAAAAAATTCCTGAATTATTTTCCCATACTTGGACAGCTATATGGGCTGGCGCTTCCAGACTCTCTCCCCAGAGCAAATTCTCTGAATTCATACAGCTCAAGTGACCTTTCCAGTTCACAGCAGTGACTAAGAGTCCCAGCACTTGTGCAAACTTTGTAATTAGATATACCTACGTACATGTATACATATTTATACACAGATCTATGCATATACTATACATACACACAAAGAGAGACAGAGAGAGTATGTATGTGTGTATGTATAGAAAGACTGCTTAGAATTTCAGCTCTCGTGTTCCCAAGCTCTGTGTCTATACAAGTTATGGAAATGCTGGCAAAAATCAGGGAGCGACAAGTGTATTTTATATTCACTCAGCTCATCTGTTGAAGCATGATTTTAAGAGCCTCTAGCTATTTAAACACTTACTGTAAAGCAAGTGAGTTAAATGGTTTGCTGGATTAGGATTTTAGTCAGGTTGTAAATTTTTAGAGATTGGGTCTGTGTTTGCCTGATTTTGTGCACAGGCAATAGATTTTGGTCCCTAGGAGCTGTCTCTGAAGGAATAATTAGAACCGCTCCAAGAACAGAGAAAATGCACTGAAAATTGCTGTACTATTTAGTTTCCAGTTTAATTTGGTGAAATTTTCCAGACAACTCCTCAAATAATAAAAGCAATAATGAATACTTTTTAAAAAAATTATATTTCTCCTTTGCTAGGCTTCTTTGACAAATACTTGAAATAAACCCTCTGATTTCTCAGGGCAGAGAAAGCTATAGGGTCTGTTACAGTTTCAATTGTTACTGCTTTTTTTTAACATAGGTTGCTTGCTGGCGAGAAATGCTTCAAGACAAAAACCTATCCAATCCAGCCAATATAATCTTCCTCAAACTGTTGATAAAATTTGATAAAACTCTTTTTTTTTCCCTTGGGTGGATATGAGTAGCTCTAAGGAGTCTTCAGCATATGCGTCTGGTTAGGTAAACATTTGGGATGCTATTCAGTTCAAGAATGAGAAACCTGAAGTTGAATGTCTATATATCTGCAGGTCTTTAAGCTCTGAGCATAACGGAGAGGGCAGGTCAATGCAGTCAGTGGAGCCTAAAGCTAACCAGCCATGGGGGATGAAATCTAGATGCCTATGTAGTTGGAGACACCAGGGACACCACAGGCACCCAGAAGCTGCACTGGGCTGGCAGATCTAATGTGGGATGCATGAGAGGCCACATGGGGTATCCCATAGCGCCTAAAACAACATAAGATAGATGCCTATGTTTAGCCAACTTGACTGAGTCCCAGCTGCGTACCAAAGGCAACCTGAACCGTGCCTTATGCCCCACCGCTCTGCTGATTAAGAGCTTAATTCAGTTACCTGTACCAGGCATCTCAAGCCATTTGAAAAGCCTTAGGGTAGCCCAGACATTGGTAAGAGACTGGCAGATGTGACCCTTGCCTTTCTGGAAGAGCAGCTGGAGCAGTCAGCTCAGATAACAAGGGCATTTCAGTTGCCCGTCAGTGACCTGTTGAACTGCTCCCTAGATCTCAGTGACAGTAATGGGAGCTGAGACCCCAGTACACGTATAGAAGCCTTCAAGTGTCTAAGTGGCCTCACAGCCCTCTCTGTACCACTCTGAAGTCTTCCAGTAATGTTTGTGCAGCTACTTCATTCTTCCACTGTTTATCCACCCGCTGCCCTGTATTCTCTCTTCTGCATATATGTACTTTGGCTTGCATATTTTGCCCGGACATTTTTAGACTTACCCAGCATCTCCTCTGCTGGCTCGCACGCTCGATCCATAAACTTTCCTTGCTGCCAACCAGCTTCCCTCCAGAAACTCTCCACATGGCTCCCAGGCCAGGCATGAGGAGCATTTGTCCTCCCACCCCACTTCTCGTCCTTAGGGGGAGAGCAGAGGCTGGAAAGCAGCAGCGGCTGGAGCTGGAGACACCACCTCATTCGTCTGACAGCCACCTTCGCTGGGCCAAGGACATTATAACTGCTACAACTGTCTTTCTGGCAATACTCTTATGCAATGCATGGTTTTGTTTTTGGTTTTGTTTCCGTGGAAGACCTGCGGTACAGTTTCTTGTAAAATATAATATATACTGTATTTAAAGAGACTATTACAATTAAATGATTCTTGACCATTCTTTCCCAGGGAATTGAAAAATGATTAATCTGGTGTTAGTGGCCAAGTGTACTGGGTCAAGTTGGGCTAAAAATTATTTGAGTAAAATATGCTTATAAAATTCTATCATTTTACATGTGCATGCCTATACATTTCTTTGAATGTTTGTCATGTTGCCATCAAGGCAGCAGTCTGTAGGTTTGTGCTCTGCAGTAGAACTCCCAGGAGAGATTAATGCCAGCAATAACCCAAAGAGGAAATGAAGGCAGCAGCAACTGTGGCCAGAAAGAAAGAGAGAAAAAATAGAAACAAAGAGTACTGTTTATAGGATTACAGTGTCCTCTGTGCTTTCAGACTGAGATGAACATGTCACAGCATTATAAATTTGTCTGTGGGCTAAACAGTACCTTCCAAGTAGCACAGCTAAGGAAAGTGGTACAGTCCAGAAGGACCCCCGTCCCTGAGCAGCTTTCCCTGGCCCCCCTGCCAAGTCCTCCTCCAGAATATTTACCTTTACCACAACACAAGCATTATTAAGGTTTCATGTCTGTCTTGGTTTGCCTCTCCTTGAATGCACAGCTAATGTCTTCACCTGTCCATTCCGACAAATCCAGATTCTCTTTTGTACTTTTTAATAGATTCCTGCCACATATATATTAGTGAGCCCTGAATGTTACATTCAGATATTTTATTTTTCTAAAATAAGGTGATATTGGCTCCACCCTGTTTGATCTTCAGCCAGGCCGTAGTCATCTCAGATTCCAATTTAAAATTGTCCTTCTGGTGCTAAAGGTTCCCCAGGGACCCGTCAGCTCTACAGCGGCTATTTGACTTGCAAACCAATGTACTTCTAAACAGTGGTAACTTTTCAATTTATCCTTACCAAGGGTGCTGATATCAGCATTAAAATTAAAAAAAAAAAAAAAAAAAAAAAAAAAAGAAGAAAGGTAAAACCAAGGTGAGAACAAACTGTGGGCCCAAGGAATGACATTTACAACAATCATGATGAATTCACCAGGCTCATTGCATTAATTATCATACTGAAACATCTAATTTCTTTTGATTGTCACAGTACCGTGGCAACCTCTGAGCAGGAAATAAAACCAAGATTTTTCAAATAAGAGACTAATGTGTTTAACACAATTGAAGGTAGTTAGAAAGAGGAGAGTATGTCGCCCTAACTGTCTGAACTTGGGATGTATTTATAAAGTAGTTGCTTCAGGTTTTGGACAGGTAAATAAACTCACATTCAGTTTCTTGTTGCTGTGGAAGGTCTGCCGCTGGTCCCCATGGCAGCTCATGTCAAGGTAGCTCAGGTGCTGCTAGAATTAATCGAAGCCACTCCTGCAGCAGCGTGGAGACGTGCCCTTCCAGTCAAACACAGAGTCCAAAAGCTCCAGGCTCTTCGTATTGGAATTTGACTTCAAAAAGTGGTTTGTAAGATGCTTAAGGCTTTGGCTAGAGAAAGTTTCCATTAGCGGTACTCTGGCACTAGTACCTCAACGATTTTTCTTTTCCTGTTTGTTTTACTGTGGTATTCTTATTATCTGTTTTGCTTGTGACCCTCCATTTCAGGGTGGCTGCTGCTCTGCGCGTGTGCATATTGGCGACACAGGGCCACGATACAGCACGCAACTCCTAGTCCCAGATTAGCAGCAACCTGCAGTCTGACTTCAATTAGCTGGAAGGATGATGTTTCTTGACTGTCTGGTGTTTAAATGAGCTGAAAATCAAAACCCTGTTTTTCTTGGTTCTCTTCCAAATCGCACACTAAGGTACAGTTTGCCTCATTAAAGATTAAAACAGATGTTGGTAAAAGGAGATGATAAGTCTGAATCAAATTTGAGATCCAAATAGTCCGAAGCTTGTGGTTTGGGCTCTTCTCTTCCGAAACATAGGAGGAAGCATTGAGCACTTCAGATCCATGGGATGAAGGTAAGAGGGGCTGCAGGGGCTTACCAAGACCCTTCCTTCACTTTAGCAGCTCTGTGAACTCTTTCTGCCTGTGGTGAGCTGCCGGTGAGGTGCCTGCTGTAAATCAGCAAAGATGCCCAACAAGGCATGGGGGCATAAGGTCCTGCAGAAACACCTTTCCACCTTTGCCTTTGAAGACCTGACCCAGGGTGACCCAGATCCCATGTCCCAGGCCCAGTGTGCAGGTGCTTTTCTCTTCCTGCAGTGGACTGTAAAACCACCAGAATACTGCTGCTCTCTCTTGCAGTTTAGCATCTGAATTGAAAACAAGAGAAAAAGCCAGGGAGAATACACAGTTACAATGAAATAATTACAGCTAATCTAATATATAGTGGTAACAGCATCTAGGTGCCTACTCACTGTGTGGAATATAGCTATAATAATGAGGAAAACTGTTTGGGTTTTGTTCTCAGGAACATCATCCTGCTTCACGGTGACCTTCTCAGTTAACTTAATAAGCCAAGTATCTTTGTATGAAAACAGCTTCTTAGTTTCCACGCTAGAGAATACACTGCCTTATCACTTACTATAATTTTGATTATGAAAGAGTTGTTTTCATAAGCCTCACTTTTCTGTTGCTTGGAGCCATCAGAAATCTTTTTTCAGGCTACCACTTCCTTGTGCTTCCCAGTCCTTCGGCAATAACACTTTGTGCAGGTGAGGGTTATATTTTAAAGAAAAGCTCTTTGATCATGTTCTAATGATAGTTTTTCAAATCCTTGTCATATATGTATAGGATGTCAGTTGCAGAGGTCAGACATGTAGTTTGTAAATACTAGGTCAGTGCAGATGCCTCATTTGGCCTAACATCTGCTCTTTAGGGTAGCCTTTCCTACTGGTCATAAAGTCTTACAGTACAGCTTCAAGTGAGCCAGATACCTTGGGCGCAGAGGGGTGCTAGTGAAGCCCAGAGCTTCTGTAGGGTTGTGAACCCTGATGGTTTTCCCTGGGGTGGAAACAAGCACCTTTGGCCCTGGGGACTAAATCTTTTGAAAAATAGTCTTGTACGTTACCTGTGAGTATTCATTTCACTTATATTCACCAACTTTTGTTTTTCTTCCAAAGTTGCTAGTCTCATCATGCACCCCAAAGGGTGCATCACCCCTCAGGCCCCTCTGAAGCTCGGGCTCCCGCCTCCCCACTGTGCCTACGCTCTCCACGTGGGCTGGCTGTTCCCACCACCGCGCCACAACTCTCCGATGGCACCAGCACCGTTTGAAAAAGCCACCAAGCTGTAGGCCTGATTTCACTCTCGAGCTCAGTAGGTGACGCTGATCTTGTGAGAGAGTAGGAGGCACATCAAGCTGAGGATGCAGCTGATCAGAAAATGTTTGACATTTTGTTTTGGTCCAAATGTTCTCTCATTAAGAACATGCTTCCCTTTTGACTAGTAATAGAGATTTCTCCTCTTTAATATTAATCACTTGGCAAAGAATTTGCACAATTCTTTTTCTTAACTACATTTTTAAAAATGCAGTTAGAGCCAGCTATGCATTCATCCCATATCACAGAGGGCTGTGATGAGGAGGTTTCGGGTGTTGCTTAGAGGTGTGTGCTGCTGAGCGCTTTCATACTGTACTTAAAAAGGAGGTGTTTATAAAGTCTGGGCAAAAGGACTGAACGTCCCTCCTCCAGATTCTGTGAAAAAATAATTGGATAATATCGCAGATCTCAGGTTCCTAGCCACGGCTCTCTGCACTGCCTCCAGACCATCTAACATGGCAATTTTCTCTGACAGTAGCTGATACATCTGATGCATCAGTGGTACCTTGCCTTCCTCTGGGTGCTGTCACCCCCACCCTGCATCAGCCAATTTCTGCAAAGGATAGCTGGGATGAAATGGGTTTTCGAACCCCATGAATAAGGGTTGTATAGTTGTCTTTTTCTCAAAAAATCCAACTTGAACAATCCCAAATTCTCTCATTATCTACCCAGATGCCCACCCCAGCCTGAACTCTCAGCCTCTCTAAGACAGGAGGACAAGGAATTTCACTTCTGAATCCTCACATTTTGTTAAAAATATATTAACATTAAAAGTTGCTATTCTGACAGTCATATTGAAAAACTATACAGTACTTGAGCTCTCTCTATATTTGGCTTCTGCTTCAATGCAGAAGCTGTCCTTTCCCAAAGAACAAGGAGCAAAGCTTGAGGCCAGGGGGAGGTTAGGAAGGTAGGTGCAGCGGCTTTGCAAACCAGAGAGCCACTTGAAGAAGCTTATTAGTGTTTTGATTGAAAGGATGCAGTGTTTGGTGTGCAAAAGATAAACTTCAGGTTTTTTAAAAAAAGGATATTAAAGAAACTCTGCATGGCAACAAATCTGAGTAATTAATCACTACATTTGCCTCAGTGCTCAATAGCTACTTGTGCCCATAGAAGTCACAGGGGATATGTAAAACCTCCAGAGGCACAAAGGTCGTTCCAAAGTGGCATTTCATGCGTGACGCCAGTATGTGTGATTACTGCAATTACGAGGCAGTCAGGAGCCAGAGGAAGAGGGGGGATAGGTGCCCCAGCGCTGGGGATGGCACCCCTGGTGCGGTGCCACCACGAACCGGTGCAGCTCGGCTGGTGGCAGTCAGGCTGGCTTCACCTTTGTGGTGAAGGCCGGGGGCCACGTCCCTCCTCTCCTGGGGTGCTCCCTATTTTTTCGCTGGAGGCAGGTCGCAAAACCCATCTGGGTCTCCTCTGGTCTCCTGAGCCCTGGGGAGCTGCAGCTGCAGTGGTGTTTGTGGCTTCCTTCCCCCTCTGGCTCCTGCTTCTGTGTGACTGAGGAGCTCTTTTTCTCTTCCCACAGGAACAGCCGTGGGTGAAAAGGGAGGCCAAAGGAGTGACGTCTGCCCTGCCCCAACCTGTAGACCCCAGGTGGACCTCAGCTGCCACGGCCACACATGCTGGCCACCCTGCATTGCAACTGGCTGGACTAACCAGCCAGGTCATAAACAACAAGTAATTTAAAATAATTTTAAAGGAAATAGTTAACATTCTGTAAGACTTTCAAACCTCTGTACTATGTATGAAAGACCCTACATTTCCCTTTATGCTCTTCTGTATCCTTGGGCTGTGCTTGTCCAGCCTCTCCTGCGCCATTTCATCTGCCCCGCGCTGGTACCAGCCTGGGCTGCGGCACCCAGAAAAACAAAAGTGGAGGCCTCAAAGTCTCTTTTAAAAAAAAAAACCCTGCTGTCACCAGATCTGAAAATCATAAGCATTTTCAAAATGATGAGAATTAGGAGGTTTGTAAGTAATCACCTTGGAACTTAGGTGATATTTCTCTTTTTTAATTCAGCTACCATTTTCCTCATTGCAAAATGAATGTAATTTAAGTTATGATATTTTATTTAATTTTAAGAATACAACATCCATTAGAAAGTACATTATTAAGTATGGTTTGCCAGAAACATCTCCAATATCACAGTGAATAATCCTGTTACACTCTTCCATGATTTATAGTGCTTTTTTTCTTGTCTTTAACTTTAAACATTTCCCAGTAAAAGATGGCAGTGTCAGGCTAAGAAGCTCCATAAACATTTATGCACCTGGATAAAGAGGACCCCTTTCATAATTTCCAGTTTGACTCCCGTGTGTATTACTTTTTTCTGGAATTGTTTGCAAGTTGGCTCAAGGTTCTTGAAAAACATGAAACTAACACTGCAAAAAAATAGTCCTCTGAATGGAAAATATGCGAACGAAAAGATCCCCTGACCTGAGAGGAAAAAAGACTGTAGGAACTGTGGATTATAGGTGTCGGTTCTTGGATCTTCTTTCTAATTCTGGTTTGACTCACTGTATTGCTTTAGTCGAGTTAAATAATCCTCTTTCACTCCCTCATTCGGGATCTGCAAGGATAATAGTCTTTTCCTGCTTTGCAGGGCTTTTGAAAGAGATACATGAATAGACTAACACAGAAGTACAAGACCAAATTAGTAAAAGTATAATATGTAGCAGCTAATGTTTTACTAGTAGGCAAAACACTGTACCTCACTGCATATCATTTGGGCTGTGGCTGTATTGCAGGTATGTTCCCTTTTAAATCTGTCACTGGAAACTTCAGAGGACAGCATAGGAACAGGGTATTAAAAATGTGATGGAGATCTAACTCTTCATTCAGTATGAATGAAGAAAAAAGGTATAATAGAAGAACCAACAATGAAGGGAAAGTTCTTTTTTCTAATTGAAATGTTCCATGTATTCAGCATTTCCTGTTGTGTAAATACATAAACAGAGGGATTTATTAAATAAAAAATCATTGCAACTGTGTAAGCCTTCACTGCTTTTTAAGACCAGCACTATAGGGGAGTATATGATCTGCATACTCTGACAATTGACTTTAATTCTTTAGCTTCATCATACACAAATGTTTAAATCGTTGGTAGGCTGTGAAAGATATACTTTCCCGATAATATAAATCAGCAGAAGCTAAAAGCCTTTACTGGGATTAAAGTAGGGTTCACCAGCTTTTTCACTGAGACGCAGCTTAATGAAAAACAGTCTTGAAGGACATACCTCCTTGGCTTTGCAGACACGTACACAGAACTGCTTCTCCCATTCCCCAGCACAGCCCTCCCCCTCTCTGGTCCAAGCAAATGGAGAAATAATCTTATTCTATTTCTAGCTTCCTTTAATGAGATTTTTTGGATAGACAGGCAATGGACCCTCAGCAGCCTCGAAGCCACAGGTATGCCGGTGCTCTGTATTGGGTCCCCCTCAGGGCCTGTAGATCTCACGTTGAGAGCTGTTGAATTGTCCCAGGGAGGAGCGGGATGGCTTCTGGCTGGTAGCTCCAGCAAGATACTTGAACTTTTCCATCTTAGCTGTGCATTTAGGTGACAGCTAGCATACTTAGCGAGCTGTTTAATTTTGTTAAGCTCTCCACTTGTAGCTGCCTCCTGTACTCAGAGTCTTGTCTTGCACCTTTCTCAATGCTGAGGTTTCATCATTACGTGTTGGTAAACGCAATGAATTTCTGGAAAAATCTGGGTTGAGGATCCTGGAGGCCCTGCTGGTCTTTGCCAGCCACGCGTTCCCTACTGGGGAATGACCACACGCTCCCCAGGAGAACTGGAGACCCGGGGCAGCAGTGCCAGCAGCGAGCTCTCCTCCTAATTAATTGTAGCTATACCGCAATCTGTTAAGGAGCTGTGTGATGGCAACTGAACAATGATAACTGGCACCCACTGATGCCAGATCATAAAAAGCTGACTTACGTGTTTGGTTGTCCTAGTATTGGGGGGGGAAAGGGAAAAATACCATATGTTGTTTTTAATCTTTTTAGAGTTGTTTAGTGTTCCTCTAGAACAAAAATGGGTTTTTAGGAGTACTTTGCTTTGCAGAATTTCTTTGTGACAAATTATTTCCCTTTTTTCCCTTTCAGCCTGAATGCACACTATGCAGTACCACATTAGATACTGTTTTCTTTTTCTAAGTGTTGTTGTTTAGTAAGTTTCAGAATTCAGAAAAAAAAGTCAAGGAAATTATATTTTACATGATACCTAGGAAACTTACAGAAGGAGCTCAATCCTCCTTTAAAAAACATTCAAGAAAAAAATTGGAGAGTCGAAGTGTTGCCTTGAGCAAGAATTTTCAAAACCTACCTGGGGAAGGACCATGAGGAGAGGCTGTTTGGCTACTAAAAATTGTCTCTGAAGGAGATTCAACGCTGAGATTTTGCAGTGTGGGTGCATGAGAGGCACCTGGATGGTTACATGGGCACAGAGGCAGGTACCGAGGGGCCTTGTGTAGACATACACATTCTAAGTTACCTCCACGTACTAAACAAAGAAAAAAAATCACAATTTTATTTTTTTAATTGAGATTTTATTGGCCATTATGAACAAATATGGTGGCCAGCCGATAGTCATAATCAGATCTTGCTCACAGTTAGTTTTATTAGATTAGGGGAGCATGGCTGAGGGGACCACCTCAGGAAGCCGCACAGCTGGTAATTATTATGTATCCTTTTTATCTGGATTTAAGAAACAGTGCCCGCTTATTTCTCAAGTTAATGCACATGAAAGAAAGAAGACAAGACCAAGATCTTGCAGATATTCAAGTGGAAAAAAAAAATGCTGAGCAGCCACGGGTTTTGCAGGCGGTGCACACTGGAAAAGCAATAAAACGACCAACATGGTCATATATCCTTGCTGCAGAGGTTTCCTTCTTAACAAGGGCAAGTTTATCCATAAATTGCAGTGAGCAGAATATTGCTGCTGAATGGAAACTACATAAAGAAAGAAAACACACAAGAAAGATGAGAATAAATTGTTTGAACGCCAACATTTCATTTTTCAGGAAGAAAAGTAGGGTCCTCCTCAGCTCTCCAGCTCTCAGGCACCAAGAGAGGCCCTTTCATTTCTTTGCAGAGGCCCTTCAGTGAGCAGGGCCCTGTGAGAGCTGCATGGCCTCCAAAGCAAAGGGGGCCGGGCCCCCATGGGTTACGCTGTAGAGCTGGGGGGATTTCCAAGGACCTCCAGTGCACCCTCCCTTAGCTGCCAGGGCAGGAGGGGACGCTGCTCGTGTGAGCATCCGTCTCTGCACCCTCCATTCTATGGGACCACTGGTTAGAAAATCTCTGTCAAAACTCTTTTGAAGTTAAATTTTGAGTTTTCTTTTCACAAAACAGCACTTGCTTTTAATGGAAAAATTTATATTTTTTTCTCTTCCCTCTAAAGACTGAACAGTAAAAGCCAAAATGTTTTGGCCAGATGTGTGGAAAAAAATTATTTGGCATTGTTGCCAATGGCTTGTGGGAGTCACTGTTTGGCTGTGACATTCGGATGATGATATCTACCGAAATGCACTGTGGCAAGCGTGCTGCTCCAGCATCTCTGCAAAGGAGAGAGAATGTGTGGGGGAACCGCCTGTCCCCAGGAGCAAAAGGCGGAGAGCCCCTCTGCAACAACACCTTTGAGCCATATGGGCATCTTTGGTACAGGCAAAAGTCAAAGTTTCAGGTTCATATTTTTCTTTAAAAAGATAAAAAGTGTATTTAGGAGAAACAAAGCCCCTTTCCAAGCAGCTCTGATTAAAACTTTTTTTTACCTTTGCTGGGAGGAGGAGGACAGTGAAAGAATCATCTTATCTCCATCAGCTCATAGCAATGCTCTTGCTCAGATGACCTAAAGCTCATTCTCTCCTATCGCCTATGCTTACCTTTTCTATAGACCTTCAAAGGCAGCAGCACGGTAGCAGACTTGATTTTTCACATGCTGAGATTAAGACAATTCATTTTCTGTTTCCTAGCAACTGCCTATATAAACAACTACCAGACGAGCAGTAAAACTGGGTTTGAGAACTACAAGCAAGTTGACATTGTAAATAAATTGTTTTCCTACCTTTAGTGGTGTAAGAGAGGCATAAGGAGAGTTAAATCCGAATGGAGATCATTGTTTTTTCCTGTCATGAAATCCACATGCATAGCAGAGTAGAACACTAAGTCCAGCCATCTTTTCCCAGTAGCACTCACCAATTTTCCCAGTCCCAGCTTCTTCACATTGCCATTTTCCAAAGCTTTTCCGCTCACCCAGGTCACCTGTTGGCCATGGCGCTGCGGCACCACCAATGCGGACCTCGCAAGTGCTTCCACTCGTCTGGCTCAGAGCTCTTTGGGGAAATTGCTTTTTCTCCTCCACATGTCACGACCTGAAGAGTTTCCCAGCCTGTGGGTGTGTAGGGATCACAACTGTGGGTTTGTAGGGTTGTGTAATACACAAGGCCAAGGAGCCTTTTTCCTCTAAATTCCTCTGCTTTATTACAGATTACCACAAACACCATAAAAATCACCACTAGCAAGGGTATCTATGATTAATAAAGGGAATATATATCTCTCAAGCTATTAGAAATTACTATCAGCAATTAATAGTATGGCAGTGATCAATAATAGTAACAATCAATAGTATAGTAGCTATCAATAGTATAGCAATCATCAGTATTATAGCAACAACCAGGTAAGTATATGCTGTTACAAGGTACTACAAAGTTGTCATTAGTGAAGCAGCTATCAACAGTATAACAGCAGATATACTTATGGTAGATTACTTATATGAATATATAATATCAGTATGAACCAAATTAGACAGATGTCAGAAGGGGCCAAATCATCCCAAAAGTGGGAGAACAAACCAAACCGACCCCAGAAGGGGGCAAAAGGGGGACCAATAACGTAACAGAGAGAGTCTCACTTCAGAGATGCTCTGTGTCACGGAGGCTGGAGTCAGCCAGGCATCCCCAGTGAGGGTCCAAGATCTCATAGAAAGTTCGTCTGGAGAATTCAACATGTTTAGGGAATGAAAAGTATGTGCAGTACAGGAAGTTCTCCGAGAGACAGCAGCTCCATTTTGGATAAAAAATAAGTCATTTTTATATCACAGAGACATGAGAGGTCATAGGACACCACCACTTTGAGCAGCCAATAGATGCTGTTAATTTCTGTTTTTCACCTGGGGCAGCCAATAGGTGATGATGTTTTCTGTTCTTTCAGACCCATTTTTATTTTCCCGGACTGTTTTTGTCTTCTTGCAGTTAGAACAGCCAATGGCAGCTACCGATTCATACTTTCTCAGGATGTTTTCCCCTTTTTTCCAGACTATTTTTCACTTTTCAGTTGATAAGTTGCTGTTACAGTTCCTTGTTTTTGCAGTTATCGATGGTATCTCTAGATGTCTACAGTACCCAGCTGTACTCCAAAGATGCCAGCTGTGCGCTTCTCAAGGATGCTTCTGGTTCACAGGCCTTGTTCCCAGGCTCGCCGTTCCCAGGCTGGCAGGCATTTCCTCTGTCAGTATTTTTCCAGCAGATATTTTCTTCCGTTAAGTATTTTTTCCCTTCTAACCAGGCCGCCTTTATGGCTGCTCCCATCACCTCACCAACCAGTGTCACTGCTCAATGGCCACCATGTTAAGTCTGCAAGCTGCTAGGCTTGTCTATGGAAGGGAAAACAGTTATTTTGGCAGTTGGCTTGTCTATGAGGGTGAAGGGGTGTTATTTGTCAATTTGTTTTTGTTTTAAGCCAAAAAAAATTAAACAGGAGTTAGCTTGAACCAGAGGAAAATGCTGTGAGGGTTTCTGGGAGGGTCTGAATGCTAAATGCTGTCTGTGCACAGGCTGAAAAAACAGGTGAGCTGAGATTTGCTGTTTTGGGGTTTTTTTCCCTCCATCAGAATGCAGGTTCTGAAAATTTTTTGCTTTATATTTTAGCCAAAATGGTGCATAGGAAGAAAATTACAGAAAACATGGTTTTGCCTACATTTTCCAGTTATGCCTTTTCAAAAAGAAGCTGCTTTTTTTCTCTAATCTGACTTTTATTGAAAAAAAAATCCCTAAAAGTAGAAGCCCCAGGCTAGACTGTTCTGCATGATATGAGAATGGAGAGTAAGACTCCCAGCTTGGGCCTGCTTCAGTCTCCCAAAGGGAAGGAGGTGGGACTGTGTATCTGGTGCTCTCCATTTGCCATTGCAGATGATCTGGACATAAGCAGAAATGGCACAGATTTTTTGAGATATTTAGACCTTGCTCCTATCTGAAAGGTCCAAATAATTTAGAAGGCCTTTACAAAAAGGGATACAGATGCCACGTTCTCATTGACAGTTCATGGGTGTTTTAAAATATCTTAGAACCATCAGTGAGCCTTGCAACATGAGAAAAGTGACACTTAAAATACTTAGTGAGGCTGACTCATTGTGAGGTTGGAAGTGACTGATGTCTGTGACAGCTACATCTATCTCTGGGCAAGGTCTGGGACCCTGCAAAAACACAGAGCACAAAGAAGCATAAGGCTGAAGTATGATGTACACCAGAAATTTTACTGTTACCTTATAAGAGAAATCTGGACATAAAATTGAATGTCTGATGAGGATCATCAAAAATATAGCTTTTACCTAGTCTGCTAGGTAGGGATTTGTATTTATGAATTTTTATTGTGTTTATACCATTTTCATCTCCTTCACTGATTTATCTGTTCTCCATCAGGTTTCCTCTTTTCTTCAACAACATTTGACTAGATGCTCTTTGGTTGGACTTGATGATCTTAAAGGTCTTTCCCAACCTAAACAATTCTGTGATTCTATGATTCTATCATGAGAGGAAAGTGCGAAGAAATATTAGTTTAACAAAACAATCTAAAATGTATGTTTTATGATTGTTCTTACATTATGGTACAGATTAATTGTATCTCAGTTGTTCCTAAATCTGGCTTTCATAACAAGTATTGTTATCAAGAGCTGAGTATTTCTTTGAGACAATTCTACTGAAATCAGTGTCCTTTGCAGATGCAGGTCTGAAATCCATGGCTTAGCTTTCTTCTGTTATCTCAGTAACGGTATTTTATGCTTGACAGTATACTTTTTCCAACTGCCTATCCAGAAAGTGACCAAAAGGTAGGGTCTGGAAAGCTAATATGAAAAAAAGTATCACTATCTTAAAACCCCCCACATTTTATTTCCACTAAGCAGCTTGTTAGAGGAAGATGAGATGACAAATCAGCAACATGGAGGTAGGAAGGCCAGGCTGCACAATGGTCAGCTAAATCCCTCCCATGCTGCATCAAACATCTGAGAAAAAATACTACAGCATGAAGAAATAGTAAATCTATGTCTGCTTCTCATTCAGAAAATATACTCAGTATTTCCCTTCTGATGGTTGTCAGCTGGATAATGCTACTGGATAATTGAATTTATAGCTTTGGAAAAAAATCAAATCTATTTAGGGACAGTAGGATTCCTTTTCAGAAGGCAAACAAACAAACCAACACTTACACAAGCGGCAGGATGCCTCGTAAGAGTCCTTTCAGTGAAAATCCTCTGGAGTGAGGCGAGGCTGAGAGTAGGTCTGTGCACGCAGGGTAACGGGCAACAGGCTGGAAATGAAACAGTGTTTTGTCCTGCAGAACTGGCTCACCCCTGACACCGCTCCTTCCAGCTGACTTTCTGAAACACCCCACATTTGCTGGGTGTGATGCCAGCCCGAGTCATAGTAACCTGCAGCAAACTGTTATCGTACAAAAACCATGCAGGTGGCATGCAGGCAGCTTACATTCCATTGGCACAGGAGAGGTTTACGCATCATGCAGCTTTGAACTCTTCAGCAATTATCTTAAAATGTGAATTAGCTAACTGGGTTATTCTCTTTCTTGTGACTGGGGCTCGAATCAAGGGTCCCCCAAACAAATTCCTCTTTACCTTTATAGGCATGTGTTTAGGATCTTGATTTGAACTGATGAAGCTTGCTGATTTGCAGTAGGTGGCCAACAGTGTCTTTAGGTAGGTATGTATACATATAAATTCAATATTCTGGATATTAAATAATAGCAAGATCACCTGAATTTTAGATAAAGGATATACAGTCATTGCAGGTGGAGTACAGCCTGGCTGTCTGAAGGAATTGGCTGAATACACTGTGGACCCAAATGTCATATTTCTGTTACCCATCAAGCACTGTACCCCTTTGGAGGGACAGAAATCTCAAAGTCCAATCTGTAAAAAATAAGTTGCATGAGCCACATCCCATTTCAGTGTTAGGAATCGTACCAATGAAAATTTATCTGATTTGTAGGCATGTGAGGGTAAGAACATTGTCACAAAATAGGTACATCAAAGTATCTATGGCATAAAGAACAACTAGATTAGGAAACATGCTATATAAACCATCAAGATTTTAGCAGAACATTTGCCTTTTTCCATGACGGTATGTCACACTGGGAACATAGGCCACCAAGGAAATGAAATTCTAAATATATTTAGAGTGATGTTGATGACAAAGACGGTGCTGCGCTGATGAAATCTTGGAGGTAAGCACAGGAAATGATGCTTTCTGGTCACAGCATAAAAGAATCCACACGGCTGAGGCCCAGGCCAGGCTTAAATAGAAGGAAATATTTATTACAGCGCAGATATAAGATATAAAGTGCATTATGTACAAAGCATCTATGTACAAAGCATTTCCAAAAAGCCAAGGATGAACACAAGGCAACAGAACTGAGCATGGCTCCCTAAGTGATGCTGCCATTAGTAAGACCCTGCTGTAGCTCTGAAATACAAACACGTATAGGGAAATGAGATACAGAATAGCTCCATTATTTTCTGGCTCATTTAATACTGCATCGTTTTCCTTTGGTGAAAGTGAAGCATGAGCGGCAGAAGTTGGTGGCCAGTTTAACTGTGAGAGAGTGAGTCCTGAGATCTTCTGTCCCTCTGATCCTTGCCATCCCACCTGGTGCCCAGCAGGTCCCATGGTGGCGGTCGAAGGGCTGCTCCCGCTTACAGTGCTCCTCAGCCAGAGCTCACCCTTGCATCGCCTGCTCTGCGGGGCTACAGGGAAGTGCCTGCTGGCTTGATACCAGAAAAAATGCCAGAAAGCATCTAGATACCATGCAAGCAAGGAGACCGTGCTCTTTCCCATGCCTGCATTCATTGTCACGGTGAGCCCACACTGTCACATCAGTAAGCCTAAAGGGGTGTTTCACAGCTGGGTCCCCACAGCATCCCCCTTTGTACTTGGTGCCAGAGGAAGAAGAAATATTTAGGGATCAGTAGATGGAGCAGAAACAGGGTGCTGCAGGACAGAAGATGAAGCAGATGAACCTCAAGACAATCTGAACAAGAAAATTGGGAAAAGGTGGAGATTTTTATTGATTTATACTCTGTCAGTAAAGCTACTTTGAGGCTGATGCTGTGCATACCCTTAAAAAACCCACATGCAGTATATACCAATATTTACATGCAGTGACTTTCCTTAAAATTTTAGTAGAAAGTAGAGGAACAAATGTGACCAGGAACTGTGATTTTTTTTCCTGAGGTTACTCTGTCCAGAAGATAAAAGCTGTAGATCCTAAGGAGGGAGAAAAACCATTGAAAATAAAATTCAGCATTAACCCAGGACCTGAAAGCTGTACTTTCATGCTGTACTGCAGTAGATGTTTTTTAATCATCAGAGAAACTATATATATAAGCCCCCATGTAGCAAAGTCAGCTTGTGGGGCTGATGGGTGTTAAGCTAGAAGATTTGGAAAAAATATATATATAAAATAAACAATTGACAGTTTGGGAGCATCAGAAATTTAGCAAATAGCTTCAAAGGTGCTTCAAAAGGTGGCTTTATGGCTGATACCTGTAGGGCCAGGACAAGCTGGTAACCTGGGAGATAACTTCACCCTTATCCTTCCTGATTAGAGACAGAGATTTGAAGTGGATCTTTGTCCTCCTGGCAGGATCATCCCGGTAGCCTGTATGCTATGGAGCCTCTCTTCTGCCAAAATGGTCCCATTTTACAGGAAATGGGAAAAACCTATGTCTGTCTGTGGTTGGCCAGAGAGGTAATCAGCAGGTCATGGCCCAGCCTCCAGGGAGGCCTGGCTGCCAGTCCCTGCTCTGGTCAATAGTAAATGTTTTATACAAATTGGAAGCATGTTGACCAGTTGATACTGAAATTAACTTCGTACTGTAGACAATCCTACATGCAATCTGTTCCAGAGGAGGCAATAGGAGGAACTTGAAACAGGTTTCCCAAGTCCAGATGGAAGTCTTAAAGGAAGGGAAGAGTAGTTTTTTCTTTTCTTTGGACTTCTTCCCTCATTTTTGCCAAACATACTCAACAAAATCAACTCAGATGATTAATTCAAATTAAACCAAATTTTCAGGGAACAAGGTATTTCATAAATATCATAATCTGTTTTCATGCAGAAGAAGGGATAAAGTTAGATAAAATAATTAAATAATTAAAATAATTAAAAGTGGAGTAGAAATACAGAGTATTTATGAGATATTTCTTCACCCAGGTTTGTTCTGTAACCTTCTGCAGTGGACCCTTCTTGCTCTTACTCCCAGAAGTATGACTACTTACCTGAAATACATCTAGGATTTTGATACCTGGCTCAGGGTCTCCATTGGCTGTCGGACTTTGTACACCGGAGCTCTGCTGCTGTGCTCTGTTCCCAGACCCCTGCCCTAACTGGGAGGAGAAGTCAGGCAACTCCCAACTAAGTCCATTCGATGCATGCTCCCACAGAGTATCATTCTCTGAGCCCGGCCTGACGTAGCAGAAAGAAGAACAATAAAACCTTGTACAACTGCTGCATGATGGAAATGTTCAATTTTAAGACAGGTATCACCTTCAATGCGTTGCTCCTCTAACAAGTCTACAGGGAAGCAGTCAATAGCAACATTTTCTCTTGTTCTTCCTTTAGCAATTTTCTCCTGTAATTCCAGTCTCCAAAAGCTAATGAAAGGACATACCAGGATGTCTAATAAAGTGCTAACAAATGAGTCTTTCTGACGTTTTTCAAGGTCTTGGATAATAAACACCAACCAGAGACCTCACCTGAGTTATTTGCCAGCCATTGGGTACAGCAAGGACTCCCGGGCTAGCATGAACCGAGTGCCCATTGTGGCGGCCCATCAAGAAGAACAGCGTGGTCCCCTTAGCCCACCACAGTCATTGCACAATTACCTTTTGTTTGCCATGTGCCCCTGTGAAAGGAAAGCTAGATAGAGACCTTTTTGCTGTAATTCTCATTGACTTGTGGTGGTTTATATAAGGCAAAATAAGATTCTGTAATGTGCTGACCCTTTTGGCATAACACCATATGACCTGTTTACCTTTTTCTGTTGACAGTTCAAGGTCTGACTATAGTGGGAGGCAATGACAATCCGTAGTGGGACTGGACATTTAGGGTCAGGGGTACTGTGCTTATTTCTGCCTGAACTCTGTTTCAGTTTTGCATGTGTAAGAAAACTGATGCCTGTTTGGCTGCCTTGCAGGAGGACTGTTTAGGGTTGGGTGGACACAGCTGTGGCAAGGCTGAAGGGCACCTTTCATCCCCTTCTGAGAGAAGAAGCAGAGAGGATACATGAGTGTAAATTAGTGAGAGACACCATGTTCCTCTTCCAGCTCTCAGCAGACCTGAAACCCAGAGGAAGTCTGAAACGAAGCCAGGGAACTTGGCTAAAATGATCTTTTTTGAAAGTGCCTGCAATGTTTGGAACTTCCACAACTATCTTAAGAAATCTGGTGGCTTTTGTTATAATACTGCAGGCTCATGTAGGACTTAGGAAGGAAAATGTACCTGGTCTCTGGCTGCCATCAGTGGCTTGGGCTGTAGCCCTGTGGCTGTGGGTCTGTTCTGAGTCCAGGGCTGCTTCGGCTGATCATGCCCACGAGCTTGTGAGGCAGTTGCTGCCCTCCCTCTGTCCTATGATGTCCTCCATTTTGCTGCTTGATTGTGACTTAAAATAATGCTTCCTTCCTTTTTATTGTACATTTTATATCACTTCTAAAGAAATCATGGTTGCTTTTTCTTTTGCCATTAGAGAAACCTGAAGTTTCTTTAGCTTTCCTTAACTAGCATTCTTTTGAAACCTCTCTCCCTTCTCTTCCAGTTTTCTCTTACTGTTAACATAATGTGTGTCCTTCCATCTCAACTGCCATTTTAGTCTGAAAAGTGACTGTGAAATTGCTTTTATCTGTAATGTGCTCCCTGTAAGAGTTCAGCTGGATCTTATTTTAGTGACAAAAACAATCTCCTCCTGCTATAGCTGCCAAATTAACATGGCTAAGAAAAAAACAAAGTAGAGTCTGTTTCTTCACTGGTATCTTAAAAAGAAACCTATTTATGTAAAACTTATCCATTTTTTCAGACTTATGCGATTACAGAGCCTGCTCATGTAAATAAGATGCAGATCCTTGTTTTCAGTTGTCTACAGCTCTGAAAGCTGTCAACAGACCTGGATGGACAAAACTTGTCATCTTGGGTGCTTACGAGCTTACAGAAGAAAACTAGTTTTCGGATCACAGATTGAATCTGCAATCAGTTTAATGCCCGGAGGCAAAAAAGAGCAAGCTTCTTATTTGTATGCTGGGCAGGCTCAGTTCCAAAGTATTGAAATCTTCAGTGTCATCTTGGTGATAGTTTTCCATTAAGCCACCAATGCCTTTAAAAGTGTGGGAGCTTAAATTCCATAGCTTTTTATTAACTTAGGCCAGGCCTTCACTTTTCCAATATGATGCAGAAAAGGAACCCTGAAGCCTCACATGGCATTAATGAAGGCAGGGCTGCTGCGGCGTGGTGGGGTTCACAAAGCCCCTGTGTGCACCACGTATCTCCCACCCACTGCCCTCTGAAAAGGAATACCCCCTTGCCTTGTCAGATGTGTAACTGACAGTCTTTACTGAAATGAATACACAAAGGGATAAAATTGGGCACTGTCTTGTCCTTATACAACTGCCTCTGTAAGTGCATTTGATAGGCTTTTCCTGATACTCTTAGACTGGCCCATTTTTTTGCATGACACCAGCTTTGCAAGGTACCTGTCACATTATCTTGCAGTGACTAAAATAAATTATTCCATTTTAATTTGCTAAATTTAATATGAAATATGTTTTAGCTGCATGTTTTAGTTTTGAAATCCCTTTTAACAACTGAGTAATAGATAGTAATGTATGTTTTTATTTTTTCAAATCATTCACTCCTGATCCAAGTCATTAAGATTTATAGAGTTAGTATACTGTCTGTTGATGCTGGTGTTTTCTTGCTTTACTGTCTCTTTGTAGCGGGGATCCAGCTTTTAAACTTAATTTGCCTTCTCAGTTTTCACCATAAACAGTGATGTTCCACGGTGTGTTTTTAGTGATGTGGCAGAAGACTGCATCACAGAAAAAGGGACTCAGAAGTATCTCAAAAGATCACTCACCCCTACTTTGAGGATGGTTCAACTGCATTTCTGTCGTGACGCACAGATATTTGCCAAAATATTTGGTTTTGAAGGTGTCCAGTAGTGGATCTCCCAGGGCTTGTTTGGTAACAAAGCCAGTGCTTCACTATATTTTAGGTTTCTCATTAGGGTTTTCTTCTTATGTCCAGTCTGAATTCCCTTTCTACAATTAAGGCCACCCATTCTTGCCCTCTCTGCTGTATGCATACAGAGAAAATCTTTTTTCCCTTTCTCTGAAACATCTTGAGTACCGTCTTGTTCCCTCAGACTCTTTCTCTGTACACTGAACATCTTCTCTTCATTCAGCCTTTCTCAGAGATCATGTTTTCTGGTCCTCTGATCATTCTTACAGCTCCCCTCTGCAGTCTCTGTGCTCGGTTAGTGGCTCTCCTGAAGCAAAGTGCTCTGAGCTCTATTTGTAATAGAGCTGAGCTAGCACAGTACTGTTTTAAATCATTTTAGGGAGACAGCAATACCAGAAGGAAACCCAGTGATATCTTCTTTAAAAAAGCAAGTAAGGAATAAGAGGATATGTTTTGTGATAGAAGCCGAACAGGCAAGGAACCAAAGAAATGGTTACGTTTTCCAAATTAATTCAATATTAAAAAAAAAAAAAAAGAAAAATCCCATATACAATGCAAATGCAGTGAATAAAATATAGCTAATAGTTCTAGACTATGAGACAGCTTTTATAAACTTGGCTGAAAAAATCTGCAGTAAGGAGTTTTAATGATATGAGGGAAATAAAGTGTTTAAGCAATTTAAGGAAAAAAGAAATCCCCTAAGTGGGGAAATGAAGCCTATGCTGCTTTGGGGTGGGGGTGGGGGGTATGGTGTATGTATTTCAGTGAGAGATAGAGGGAAAAATTGCATTTCTGTTGGTAAGTCTTAATGAAATTGAACTATTTATAGCAAGGCAGTTGCTATAACAGTTCAGTTGCCAAAATTTTAAGAAAAGACCCTAGGTCATAATAAATGACAGCACAACTAGCATCTGAAATAAAGAATTTACTTTGCAGGAGAGAAGAGCAAAGAATGTGTTAATTCATACAGCATATGCCTACTGTCATTCGTACAGATGGATAATAAGGATATGTTTATATGGATTTTTTTTTTTTTTTTTTTTTTGAGATGCCTTTAGATTAACGAGTGCTTGCCTTCACCGAGATGAAATGTGCATCACCAGGGCCAGAGTGGTTCATCTAGCCTGGACAGCGCATGATACGGCCAGTGCTGGGATTTCCTGGCCAGGGTCTGGCTGCCCAAGGGTGGTGGGAGTCCATACTGGGGTGCCAGGCTCCCTGCCACTCTCCCTGGCTCCACCCTGGAGACCCTCATGCAACATGTCTTGTCTCTGTTTCTCCTTGTATAAAATAAGAAGAACATATTTTGAGTCTGTGTAATGCCTTGGGTTCTGTGGATGACAAACACTTTCTCCAACAGGGAGTTTCTAGTTCTAAAACTATTACTCAATGGATCTACCAGGCACACCGTTGGGGTATGTGTGCCTTTCCAACACGAAGATTACATACGCTTTTGTCCTGAAGCTGCAGTAAAAGTGTAACGTAACTAATCCATTTCACACCCTGCCCCCCAAA
This sequence comes from Fregata magnificens, assembly GCA_013389945.1. Lineage (NCBI taxonomy): Eukaryota > Metazoa > Chordata > Aves > Suliformes > Fregatidae > Fregata > Fregata magnificens. Next base: position 60,531 of record WAAD01035207.1, read on the forward strand.
CACAAAAATGTCCCATGAAGGGACAGTAAAGTCCTCAAAAGTTGCAGTTCAGTCTGTGGCCCTGCAGGGATTCATCACCTGCAGGTTACTGAGGCTCAAGAGGGTTTCTTGTATTTGTTCCCCTCTTTGACTTACCCTTCCCTTTGAATTATCCTACTGGACTCTTGAGTTACCCTACAAGCCTCTTCTGGACTCTGGTATCTCAAGAGTAATTCAGGCATGAGTTGCTGTCTTACAGAGCTAACTGCTGATGCAAACCGGGTATCATCCATGAAGAAAGCAAGAGAAGTGCTAAAAAGAAAAATGCTGAAGCCTAAAACTGATATAATATGAATGAGAAAAGGCAGGACTGGACAAGGCTGTCTTTACTCCCCCAGTTGTGTTTTACTCCCCCATATGTTGCTTATGCAACATATAACATTCCTTGCTGCCAGCAACAGACTAACCCATCACACATAACTCACTGTCTGGCCATCACATCTGCAACTTGTGTCATATGATATTATGTAAAAAGTAGACGAAGCGAAAGGGAGTGTTACTGCAGTCTAATAGCAAAATATTATTTCTATGGAATCTCGTGCAGCAGGGTATATGTGTTTCAAGAAGACACAAAAGAGGAGAGAAATTGTTTTCAAGGTGTTAATCAAATATATGAAACTCTGATTTTGCCATCCTGAACCTCAGGGTAAAATAGATTCAGGTTTGAATATTTCTTTCAAAAGCCTGTTGCCAGAAAAATGGGATCAAATCCAGGACTTTGCTGGGGAAATGAATGGCAGAATTCCTGCTGGCTTTGATAGCATGAGAGTCTGGCTCCTGTTTAGGATGCAGCAAGGGTGGCTGGTTCACTTCCCTGGAAGATGGAGATGTCTTCCCTTGCCCCACTCAGAGGAAGTGCATTGGAGCTTATGTGGGGTGAATTAATAGTTCTTAGTGTTTGCTTTGCGAACTGCATTTGTTCATGCTTCAGTGGGCAGCTAGATTAGTTTTGGGGTTTTGCCAATGATAGCTGGCCTTTCACCATTAATGTCTCAGACTAATATATTGGATTTTCATAATTCTGGCTCTCATCTCTTTATGTGTAAAATAAGTTTTCAGATAATGTGTCTCCTCATGTAAATCTGCAAGATATAATGAGTGAAGTTAGAGGGAAAGACGAGCAGGAGCCGGGAACAGGTTGTGAGAGAAGGTTAGTGACAAGGGACTCCTTGAAGAAAAGGAAGAGGATGAAGGGGAAGGAGGGCACGGGGCTGGCCAGATGGAGTATCCTTGAGGTAAGTTCCTTGAGACCCAGCCTCCTGCTGAATCACAGGTTTCAATTTTTGGTTTAGGCGTAACCTCTGGAAAAATATTAGTAACTGGTACGTTACTACCAGATAGCAAAGGATCCAGTTCACTTAAAAGACTAGATGCACTGCTGTGGTAATGCAAGAGTTAATCATTGGTTACACAGATCCTCAGCAACTGAAACAAATAAGCAGGCCGATAGATAGAAACTATCTGTCTCTGCTGGGTCCAGGAACACCATTATTTTGGCACTAAGAATGAGAGAGTGCAGATAACGGAATTGCCCACACTCCAGGGTGCAAAGACACAAATCCTCACACATTGCTTCATGCAACAAACTCTCTGATAAAGTTTGTTGGCTCATTCCAAATGAAGTTCATCCAGATAAAAGATGCACTTCTAAATTTCATGTCCTTCACACACACCACAAATGCATTTGGTGCTATGGACAGGATTTAATGGCCTAATCTGCAGCATTATGATTTCACCTTCTTCCTTTACGGAAGATGCAAAATAATCACAAAGTCCTGGTCCATTTACATTTTCTGGGCCACACTGGAGGAGCCCCTTGCACTGGGCAGGCTGATCCATGTTCTCTCTCCCATGGTAACACCTCTTTTCTTTTTCTGTTGGGAGACTGTATGAGCATTTCCCTTCCTTTCTCCTGTGACAGGGTTTCCTGAACAGCTGAGCATGGTTTCTAGCGTGGTGAGCTGAGGCTACCCCTCATCACTGGAGAGATGAAAGCCATGTAGACAAGATGGTCTGGCAGGATGCTCTTCATCCTCTAGAGATGTGCATCGTCCTGGAGCAGTCTAGGTCCCCGGGGGGCAGCAGCAAGCAGGTGGCACTCTCTAATACCCCACACCTGAACCACAGGACCCCTGCCTCAATTTTAAATAAATATGAGCAACTTCAGAGGATCTTCTATATTAACATGGTGGTGGCAGATCATGGGTTGGCGGTAACTTCTCTAGGGGCTGAAAGGTTCCCTTCAGAGGGAGCAATGTAGCCAGGCCATTGGGAAGCCTTTGGCTCGTGCTTTTTGACTCCTATATATTTGTATGTGGGAAAGACTGTTTTTAACTCTGATGAGAGTGTTGCTTCAAACATGGTAAAAGCTCATGACTGTAGCAGAGAACACAACTACTTCTTAAAATGTAGGTTGATCAGTGCATGAAAGAGCTCGCAATCATGGGGGCCTGGACTGTGGTACAGGCAGTCCTTCCATCTTTGTTTTCATAACAACAAGCACAGTTACACAGTGAACACCCTCACTCAGCCACTTAGCTAGAGTGGAAAAACCTTTGAAGTATCCCCGTCTGATCTCTGCAGGAAAGCTGGAGGGCCCTCTGAGAGCTGTCCCAGAAACACCCTTTGGGCTCAGGTTGTTCTCTCCTTAAAAAGGAGCGTACCTCAATTCCCACACAGCTAAAGATCCCTGTTAGAAATATTGACAAATTGCATGCTGCCGTTGTTATATGTGGAGGAATCTAACTTAATATTTTACCCAGAGATCTGTGAAGTATCCCTAGGTCATAAAGCAAACACTCAGTTTGTTTTTATTGTTTTTTCCCCTTATATTGCTTTGCTATTTCAGGTGTGCTGGCATACTCTACTCTAATTCTTTTTTTCCCCTTATGACTAATTTATGATGAAGACATTGTTGCTTTTGCAAGGAGAGAAGCAGCTCCATAGTGAAAAAGGCCTTGCCAAGTAAGGCAGGAGGGAAAACAATACCTCGACACTTCTTGTCTGTCATTCACCTGCCCTCCTACGATGCAAGCAATTCAATGAATATCGATGTGTATCATTCTTATTAAAAGTTTCCAGCTTAAAGTGCTAAGTTCTTTCCCCTACAGAGATTTCTCTTTCATGGGAAGTTTGATGTCAAGGTCTAATTCTGTTTCTGCCTCAGACTCAACCTCATGCCCAAAGCCACTTAAAGTTGCCATAAAACTTCAGATTCAACCACTGGCTGAAGACCTTCAATGGACCCTAATGATTTTTCTCCCCACAGAATACCCCTGTAATCACTAAAAATTTTGCTGAATAAATAGAGAAATAAAAGATACAGCTGCTTAGCATACATTAAATCTCAGCTCTATAATGAAGGGCATAGTAAAAGTCAAGGTAAGAGGTAAGAAAAACAGATGGTTAAAACCCAAGAAGCAATGGAGCTTCAAGTCAGAAGTTGCGCTGATGTGGAAATTTAAGCAGGATTAGCATCAGGCTTAATCATTATTAATGCAATACTTAGTCTTCATTTTTCATTCCTGTTCAGACTTGTATTTGCTAAAATAATCTTGAGAAATAAGCACTGTTATCCTTATTTTGTAGTGAGATTAAGCTTTTAAGCCTTTTCTACAAAAGCTGTTGCAATGGCTGAGGCTAGAAACTTTAGGCTGCCGTATCTACCTCTTCATTATTGAATTGCTCTCATTTTGCAGATGTCCTGGAAATCTACAGTCCTTCCCATCAGCAGCCTCTTGTGTAGGAGATGGACAACTAGTGAGGCAGGTGAAGGCACCAGAGTGGTGCCGCAGACCTGAACACATACTGTGAGACTGTGAAATCTTTGTCCTTTGCTCTTCAGCTAACTCCCAGCCCTACTTGCAGGGCCTGGCTGCAGCATGCTGCCAGCCAGCCTTGCGCCGCTCTGCAGCAGTGCATGTCACAGGAGGACTGAATCAAACAAGTAAGGTCTACCATTAAATATTTCACCAAATAGATGAACTGTGTACTGCTCTGTATGTCATCCACAAATGGCACATCATGAAACAGTCACTACCAAGGTCCCAAAATATATGTCCCTTGGCAGCTCTCCTCTACCAGGCAAGGCCACTTAAAGGCTGCTTTCAGACCTTACGCTAATGCTTCTCCGTAGGTGGCAGGAGCAACGTGCCAGCTCAGCAGCTGCCGCTTGTCCCAACTTTCAGGACACCTTTAATCCCGAAGCTATTTTCCAGTTCCATTTTCACAGCCCGCAACCCACATTGTGAAAATCTTTGAATCCCAAGCAACATTAAAAAACCTTCACCTTCTCTACTAGAGGATGAAAATACAGGGTGAGATGTTCTTTTTTATATACTGTAGCTTTTTTGAATGCTGCTTAGCAGTCAGAAAAGAAATTACTACCTTGGCTTCATCATCGAGGCCACAGTGTAGTTCTTCCCTCACAATCAGATGCTTGTGGAGCACTAGTTGCATCAGCAGTTCATAACCCCTCTGCCCAGTGGTGTGTTCCCCTGGGGTACTTCAGTAAACATAATTTGTGGGCCTAAGCCACATTTTTTGTCTTTTTAGTGCTGCATACGAATGTCAGTCCTTTAATTTAAAGTGTGACATCTGAAGTTGGATTTTACAGGGAATCAGGTTTTCCTTTGGTACCTGGAAACTACTCTAGGAAAATAACTATTTCCACTCTAAAGGCACCCTAAAGACATTTGTCTCCTTCCAAACTGAAAGCAGGGTGATGGTGGAACCTCAGACTGCAGTTCACTATGTGAATTGCTAGTGATATGATTTATTTTCCTTCCACAGGAACATTCATATAAGAAAAATTGTAAAAGGAACGTTTATATTCATACAACAGGGACATTTCTGTTATGCTTTACAACCCTTGGGTTATTTAAAAAATATTTTACTTGACATGAAATTATTTAGCTTTTCTTACTCCATGATTCAAGGCCCTTTGTCTTATTTGATTATTGCAACATCTTTACAATTGCAATCCACAGTTGCTCAGAGGCTCCCCCTTTCTCTGCTGCATCCAATGTTTGAGACTTGCCCTTAGATTTATGTGCTTCACACCCTATCATTACTCTGCGTCTTCCCTGTCTTCTAACATTGACAGCCAATTGTCACCACTAACTGGCTTCTTCAGATTCCCCCTTCTAAAATTTTCAAATGCCAACTTGTGTGGTCGTAGAATCATAGAATCATAGAATCATTAAGGTTGGAAAAGACCTCTAAGATCATCAAGTCCAACCATCAACTAACACCACCATGACTCCTAAACTAGGCCCTGGAGTGCCACGTCTACACCTTTTTTGAATGCCTCCAGGGTTGACGACTCCACCGCCTCTCTGGGCAGCCTGTTCCAATGCCTAACCACTCTTTCCGTAAAGAAATTCTTCCTGATAGCCAATCTAAACCTCCCCTGACACAACTTGAGGCCATTTCCTCTTGTCCTATCGCTAGTTTCTTGGGAGAAGAGTCTAACACCCACTTCACTACAACCTCCTTTCAGGTAGTTGTAGAGAGTGATAAGGTCTCCCCTCAGCCTCCTCTTCTCCAGACTAAACAACCCCAGTTCCCTCATTTGCTCCTCAGAAGACTTGTTTTCTAGACCCTTCACCAGCTTCGTTGCCCTTCTCTGGACACGCTCCAGCACCTCAATGTCCTTCTTGTAGTGAGGGGCCCAAAACTGAACACTGTATTCAAGGTGCGGCCTCACCAGTGCCGAGTACAGGGCATGATCACTTCCCTACTCCTGCTGGCCACACTATTCCTGATACAAGCCAGGATGGTCTTCTCCATCCTGGCCCTCATGTTTGGAGGAGCTCTCTAAAATCACCTGCAATGAGGCAATGCTGAGTCTTTCAGGGTCCTGACGCAATCCATCTTTATAGGAAGGCCTACAAAAGCCTATGTGAACTGTAAATTGTGATCTTGGGACCTCTGCCAGCAGTATTTACTCATAATTTGTTTCATTTCCCTATATCTGTCTGGTTTCCACCTGCTTCACTTCTCTGAGTAGAGCCCAGCATTTCCACCTCTTTGTATAGTCCTTAACACAGTGGGGTTTCAGCTCATGACTAGGGGAGCTATGTGGCTCTATGTGCTGCATTACGCATAGCAAATGATACTTGTTATTTAGACATCCTGGTGAGCAAGAGTGAAAATTTCTCAGACCAGGATCTGTCTTTTGTGCAGCACCTAAAACCACTTGCTTTTGAAAGGTGATCAGAAACTGCTGAGTAAAAATTTTGTCTATCATTAATTTCAATGTAGCAGTTTGAATGATCAATATCTGTATTAGTTTACCCAAACCAGCTAAGTTTCTGCTCTGTCTACTTGTTTTGTCACTCTTGGGTCTTTTCATTTTGCCTTCTCTATCCCATCCATGCTTTCTGAGCACCTTCTGTGTAAATTGCAGCAGGAGGAACAGCCTGGAGTAGCTGCTATCTGGTTTCACACAGCTCCTGCCAGTTTTCCTTCTCAGAGTTAGAACTTTGCTTTGGTTACTGCACTGGTTTTGTTTTCTTTTGGGGGATATTCTGAGATACAATTTTTTTTAATGTCTTTCCTGCACGGGAAAAATTGTTTGAATCCAATCTGGAGCTATCTGTAGTGTGTATGGGAGAAGAAGAAAAGGGGAAGGAAATGAGGGGCGTAAATCCAGCTCTTTGTTTCTGACCTTGAAGGAGGTGGAGAGGCTCCACTGGACACGAAGGCAGTGTCTCTCCTTCCTAAGTGCCCACTAGGCCACGGCAAGCTCACAGTTCAGCAGCTATAACTCACTCCAACAGTTTCTCTCGCTGACAGATGCAGATTGCTGCTAATGAGATGGCTGGCAATATTTGGCAGCTGTTGATGGCAGTGGTTCCAGAGGCAGCTTGCTAGATTTGGCATGCCCGCAGCATCGGCAAAATCGCAATCGGTCCCGTTGCATTCCCACGGATATTCTGAACACACATTTCTATGTTTTTCTACTGGGGTGTGGCATGCTATCCTACTTCAAGCACGGAGTGTTTCTATCATTGTTCTTCATTTTTCTTTATATCATGTTACATCCAGAGATCAGCCCAGTCCTTTAAGGTGCTGCTAAGCACACCCACCCTGCTATATACATTCCCAGGGTGAGGACAAAAGTTCAATTGTTTTCTAGAGCGAGGCCCAAGCTTGACACTGACTGATGTACGAGGTTCTCAAAGCCTGTGGCGCTAAGACTTGAAGTGGATAAGGCCTGTTTTTCTCTTTGCCTTCAATATTTATTCAAGAGCAATAATTTCTGGCAGTAAGCTGAAACATGAACCTGACTGACAGTGAAATTAAAGTATGGGTATGTTGGTTTAGCAAAATCAGATCTCTTTCCTGTCAATGTAGCTACATTGGCTTGAGGTTGCGGGCAATAGCCCTAGGTCATTTTGGCCCAGGAAATAGCTTTGTTTTGGCATTTGTTTGTGAGCTCTCTGTCTGAACAATAAAACCGTGCTCTAAAGGATTGGGATGCTGACACTTTTTTGAGCAAGGGAGGCAGGGAGAGATTTTATAAACATGGACACTTACTTTCTCTCTTCCCCTGCTGTTACAGTCCCTGATCAGCTTTGGCTGGGAGGTAGCTGACCAGCCAGAGGTGAAGCTGGGTCACTTTCAGACTCAGCTTCCCATGGCGAGATGCCACATTTAGCAAGCTTGGAATTCAGTGCATGGAGGGAAGTCCACACCTTGTTTAGGCCATCTGGAGCACAGGGCCTTTTCTGTGCTAATTTAGACAAGAAATTTTGCTGCAGCAAAGGGAGTTTACATCACTTGGTCCTAGAGCAGCCACGTGTTCTGTTCCCAAAGTGTTGGATGGTGACTGTACATACACATGTGTTACCGACGTGCTTGGCATCCTTCAGTATGGACAAAGTGTTGCAGAGTGTGGTACTTTCCGGGCTTTGTACTTCCTAGGTTGAAAAGGGTCTGGGCTGCTCTCCATGGCTGGGAAAGATGCAAAATATGGCCAGTCCACCTGGAGTTTGTATTTGCTAAGTTTTGGAGTATGTTTTATTCATTTGTGTATAAATGGCAGAATGCCCATGTTCCACTGAAAAGCTTTGGAAATCACTTATAATGTTGTCCCTCCAGAAGCCGGTAAAGGTAGATCCAATTTAGGGAAATATTGTGTCAGCTTCCCATAGTAGATAAGCAATTGCAGGTTTTGTTTGTTTTCTTCAGACACTAAGTTCTCAAGGCGATCTGAGTGAAGAGAGCTTGATCCTATTCAGCTCTTCAGGAGTTGTTAAAACTCCTTTAAATCTGTAGATGATAGTGCAGCACTGCATGTGTAGGAGGAATGAAAAGAGAAGCTAGCAAAAGAAACCTTCTGCCCTTGCTTTGCTCCGCAGTCTGGATCTACTTTCCTGACCTGATAATGTGTAGCCACCACATAGTACAAACCTCACAATCCAGACATTTTTCATGGCATTTCCACTGCAGTTTCAGCTCTGCCGGTCAGGGAGGGCCGCAGCATTTTGTACAGCACAGCCCTGCCAGCATCAGCTCTGTCTTTCAGCTATGAACTGGCCCTTCACATCTTTACAGCAGGGCAATGCTGCAAGGGGCTGTGGCAGTGGGCTGTACCTCTGCTTTATTCCTCGCAGGAAGGGCGCTGCCTTTTCCAGATCTCTTGCCTGGCTGCTCAACTGCAGTATGGGTAAGATGTCCGTCACCACGCACAGGGCAACTGAGCCCTGCGCACACCATCTTTTCCTGGTTCTCCCTGTTGTTATCATACCCCATGTTTGCTGATTCCATCAAGACTCATCTTGTTCCCACCACCAGAATGGCTCTGTGGAAAAAATAAGTAAAGACATAGTTAGCAAGACTTAATGTCAGGCTTTTAGAGACAGTTTTGGACAAAAGTTGCAAATAAGATAAATATAAAAATATATTTTTTATTTGTACTTAACAACAACATTCCTTTTTAGCTATTTTCTATACCTGTCACCTACATTCTTCTGGCATGTCCTAGCTGCAAAAACTGGGGCTTCAGACATTTCCTAGGGCTTCCAGATGGCTCCCTAAGTTTTATATGACTTACCTACCCCCTCTGACATTTCTTTCTAGTTAAGATTTGAGTACAAATGGAAATATTCCAGATGGCTTTAGCTGGAGCCAAGTGCCTTCAGTATTTCAGAGCTGCCTAGACAGCCCACTAACTAATTGTCCCTTCTCAGTCTGTTCACGTTAAATTCCTCAGACTTCTTTTGGGGTTACAGAAATGTTCTTCTGTGATTAACAATATCAGTAAGTTATACTTTGTTCACTGACATCCGTATCCCCAGTTCCTTTAAAAGACTACATATAACCCATTTAATAATAGCATGAATATCAGACCCAGGAAGAAATTTGCTTTGTCCAAACATGTCTGGCAGTTTCCTCCTCCTCCCCTCAAAAACCCCATCATTCTTGTGTGGCATGATATACCTTGTATTTTATAAGAATTATAGATAGTGCTCATGTAAACCAAGGTATATTTCCAAGATTTCCAAGTCTGGCTTCTCATAGTGAATAATGATGTAATCTGAATACGATTAATTATTGGAAAAGCAAATCTGGAGATACGTATTTAGAGTGATGTACATTGAGGGCTGGCTAAGATTTTTAGATTTTAATTCTCTTTACTTTTGCTATTAGTTGCAGCAGTGCTTCCTATCTCTTTTCATGTGCTTTTCCATGGAATTCTTAAGCGTGAACATAATGAAATGAGCACAATGGTCTGCAAAATTCTAAAACTAACATCTTCCTAGCAAAAAAAGAAGCTAATTCCCGAGCAAGGGAAGCAACCTAATGCTTCAGATCCTTTGTTCCGCACTGCTACCTAAGGAGTGCAGAGTGGCTTGCCTCATTAGACTTCAAAGCATGACACAGAATATAGGAGATAAAAATATCAGCAAGACAAGCTTTACTAATGGCATGTTTTTCATGTTTAAAAAACAGTTTCGTACTCTACAAGAGATTTAATCAAGAGAGAGTACAAAGGTTCATGCAACTAGAAATTAGCATTCAATTTGTCTCTTATAAGAAAAAGACCTCTGTCTAGTCAGGGCTTTAAAAGTTGCCATCCCACAGAACAACATAGAAAGGAGAGCAAGCTCTTCAGGGCTTAGACCTGAAATGCATAAAGCAGAAACCACTGCTGAAATGTCAGAAGACAGAAATCAAAGTCTCTTAGAACCTTTTAGGTGAAGTTGACATATGCCTTTTTTACCCTACATAAAAAGGCCAGCATAATTACGTCTATGGTATTTGAATGCATACTATTAGAGATAAAACATTCATCAGCTGCTTTTATTAAAGATACCGTTAGCATTTTGTTAATTAGATGTATTCTTGCATGAAGCTGATTGTACCACTTCGTATTCCCAGAGAAAAATATTGAGATGGGCATAAGAAGCTATACACTGGCTGGCAAAAGAGAATGAGCACGGGATGAAGCCAAAGGTAAGAAAAAATGAAGCTGGTGAAAAAGAGTCAGGAAAATCATGTTCACTGTTCATGCTGACTTCCAGAGCAATATAATCTGGGATTCCTAAATCTTCCTATTTCTGGTGAATAGATTTCTATACTAGTATACCTCTGTCCCTACTAGAGCTGGTTTTCTGAGTAAGTAACAAGTTAATGCTGCTAGCTGTTACTCCATTGCCTTGTTGTGCAGCTTGAGTGGCCGATATCTGTGGGGTGGATCAAAAATTTCCAGCCCTGCTGATGACCTTCCCAGGTATCGATACAATTCCACTTGAGAGAGCTTCTGTTTTGAATTTGCTGTTTCTTCAGTTCAGGTCATTATACTGGTATTCACAGGAATATACAATCACTACCAAAAAGCAGTGTTAAAAATGGTATTAAACTGGAAAAGTCCACTACTTAAAAGTTAAGAAATGTTGAGAAATTCAGAAGCACAGTGGCACACTATTACAGCTCACATCAAATTACAAATGTATCTGGCAGTAGTGAAACTTAAAAAGCTGTTTCACATGAGTCCCAGCACAATAAGATCTAAATTCCCAAGGAAATTTTGCTAAAGGCTTGTGAAGCTGTCTGGCACTCTAATTCTCCTACTGACCTCTGGACTTGGACTGGTAGACCTTTTTCCAAACCTGGTGTCACAGCACCTTTTATTGTACCAGGGACTTTTATTGTAAAGTGGAAGAAAGGTTACTCAATAAATAAAGGGAATCTACTGTATTAATTGAAGAGCAAATGTCTACCAGCACAGCTCTGTGGAGCTTTATGTACGAGCTTTGCAAGTGAACTAGAAGTCAGACTGAATTGTGCCTCTGGCAATGGGAGCAAAGGGAAAAACAACTCTTGACCTGATTTTCTCTCCCTCTCCTGTTACCTTACAGCCATGCAGAAGCCAGGTGAACTGTGAGTGTGTGCAGACTAGGCGGGAAAGGACTACTCATTTTGAGCCAAATGTTCTCAAAGCTTGACAATAGACTTTGCCAGAAATTTTGCTTTTCTTATACAGGAACCAGGTGTGGCTTATGATACAGTGATAAAATCTTTGATTAGACAAAATGTGACGAAAGTTCTGCATACACTAGAATAAAGCTGAATAATCTCTGCCTCTGAAACAACCTAGTTTGCTGCCTAGGAGATAGGGAAAAGAGGAAAGGCTGTTATAGAAGGCAGCAGATGTTTTTCTTATCTATATATCCTTTAGATGGCCTCATTACAGTAGTGTCAGGGTATATTGTTCTTCTTCCTGAAGACTCTCAGGAGGTAAGGAAGTGATATTTTACCCATTTTCAAAGAGAATTAAGGCATGGGGGATAAACAACGTCTGTGGCATTGTAGGAGGCTGACCCCAGCTGCTCAGTTTCTGTTAATCTACCTACGGACCTTCCCTCAGTTCTGTTTTTGCTTCTTGTATGCGCAGCTCCATGCATAGTTTCAAGCGTCTGCAGGGAGGTTGACTACTTTTACATGTATAAGTACATTTATCCAAAATACAAGATTCTTCAGTAAAAACAACTGAAAGTGAGCAAACAGAAGAATGAAGTATGTACAATTGTATTTTGACTTCTCTGGGCACATGATTATGAAAGTCCAATGGCACAAACACAAATTCTTTCTTCTTCTCCAGACCCAGCATTATTCAAGGAGCAATAATAGATGGTGATTGTTGTACTGGAATGTGCTGTTTCTATTCACTCCTAACTCTAAATTTTATAACCCGTCTTCCAATTTCTCCACTAAGCACAAACTATTAAACTCTTTGTGGACTTTGCTGTGCTTTCATCACTAGAGTGCTCCACCACCACTGAGGAAGAACGATCCAGACTCCCAGAAGTGCCCTCTAGGTTTCAATGCCTGATCATGAGAAACTTCAGGCTGATTTCTCATAGACTTAATCTCCTCTCTCCAACTTCCATGTCATACCTTTGGGGTCTCAAGCAAGCAACCAGAAAATGAGAAACATGATTCGTGGTCGTGAGTGAAGGTTTTAGCCTATGTTATTATGTAAAGGACATCTGAACCGTTCGAAAGGATGTGATCTTTGAATAAGGGATTTAGGCAGTGTTGCTGTTCAAATCCCAAACTACAGGTCTGAAACCTCCTAATTCGGTCGCCATCCAACATTTTAGTGCCAAAAAGCCATAGGGAGTTTATCACACTAGAGGCTCAGGGTCACTGTGGGTTGTACTTCTATATATGCCTCGGCTATGACAAGGAGCAGTTTGTTACCTGGCTTATTCCTGAGCTGACCTGGCATCTAGGAATGGGATTGTGGCAGTTAGCTAATTTCTCTCAGTAATTGGTAGATCCCCCTTCTCAGGAGCATGTGTGATTTGTCACCTCAAAGCCAAGGAAACTGTCTGAGAAATTGGAGCCCAGAGTTCCTTAGCCCAGGTGGTAGCAATTTCAGATTAAATATTACCATTTTTCATACCTACTGTGTACAAGGTAGTGGATCTTGGTGTCCCTGGGACATGAGATGGTAGGAATGTCTCTGAGGTTATGGGTTAGCCTTAATAGTTTCCAACCTCTTGTGTCATCTGAGCAGTCACCTCTATTGTGGGTTGCTGTTTCTTCGTCTCCTGAATACATGAGCAAACAAGGTCAGATGACAGCAAGTCTCCAAATACTTATGTATTCCCCCACTCCCAAAAAATTGTGGATGTGAAACTGACAAAAAGCAGGGGCAGAACCATAACCACCCTGAAACCCTGTCTATGTTTTGAGAAAAATGTTTGAGCTCTGTCTTGGCCGGCTCTGATTTAATTAGAGGGAGGATGCTGCTCCTGTTGTCTTTGGATGCCTTTTATAGCTGAGGTTGGGGTGAAGGAAGGTTAAAGCTGCAGCAGGGTAAATAATGTAACAGTATTTCATCTTGATTTGGGATCTTAAAAAAATATTATTAGATGACCATCCTTCTGTGATAAGAATCTGTTCAAACAGTACTATTTGTTGAAATAATTTTTGTCTGTTTTCACTGGGTGTGCTTTCTGAAGTAAGAATTTCAGAAAGCCTTAATATGAAACACATAAACAGCAAAGGGTTGAGCTGTTGCCTTTGCTACAATCCTAGATTTTATTTGTTTATACATTAGCATTAAAAAAAAAAGGAAAATCAAGTTCCATCCAGGGAAACATCCACTGATAATTCTATTCATAAATATTCAAAACATTGCTTTACATTAAATATTTAAAGTGTCTAAAGTGTAGCCACTGGAAGGGTTTCAGCACCATTTTTATAAGTCTCACTTCACAGAATCATAGAATCATTAAGGTTGGAAAAGACCTCTAAGATCATCAAGTCCAACCATCAACCCAACACCACCATGACTCCTAAACCAGGCCCTGGAGTGCTCTGTAACTAGTGGCAACTTGGACTGAGACTAAGCTACAATACCCAGAGGCATTGTATTTCACAGCTAGTACTCCTGGGACTGGCCACGTGCCTGTCCCAGTGCGTGACTTTCATTGACAGGATCAAAGTTTGCAGGGCAGAAGATGCTGGGTTTCCCCATTCTGGCCCAACTCTGTTTTTTGTTATTAGCTACAAATCAAAGTTGAGAGAGAGAGTGTGTTAAGATGGCAAATGCTTGATGGCATGCTTCTCCCTGAGCTAAATGTGTATTGAACAACATGAAACTCGTTGAATGAGTCAGCCAATGAGTCAGCAGAGTAGTTAGTGGCGAAAGTGCAAGCCTACGGCTGATAGACATGATTTAGAATCTAAAATCCGCAATCTGTTTTCTTTATGAAACTTTAGAGATCTCAGGAAAACAACCTAACGTGATTGCCCAGCTAGCAAGAAACCTTCTCCTTTATCACATAAGCACTCCTCAGTGTGAGTTGAACTATAAAAGTATATCCACAGAGAGGTCATCTACTGCTAGAAAAAGTTTACACATGCTTCATTTCATTATATTTTTTTCTATGAGATAAGAATATCTAGGCTTGAGTCAAATGATCACACTGACACCAGCTAATGCGATTCATACTGCTTGGCTTCTATTCAATATGAAATCCCAACATGAATACAAAACAAAGAGAGGATGACTGTGTAGTCAATGAATTTATTTTATTTTTTTCAAAAGAAAAGAGTAGAACACTTTTTGAAAACTATGATCAGTTGTCTTAAAATGTGCCCCATTAGCAGTGCTCAGATAGGTAGTGTCAAATACATCTTATTAAAGTCTAATTTTATACATTGACAATACCTGGTTATAGCAGTTAAATAATGAAAACCAAGAAAATTTAAGATCAGTATTTTTTTAAAAGGGATTTTTAAACAGAGAGATACTTGTCCTAGGCTGTGATTTATGATATCTTGAGTTGTTTGGACTTTTTGAGTTTAAAACTGCAACTTCACACATGATGGAAAAAGTTTTCAACCAAAAACAGAGTTCAGAAGTGCTCGCCAGTGTTGGGCCAAAATATTTTATAATTAATCACTCGCTAAAAGGAAAACCTCAAGCCCCAAAATGTTTTAGCTGGGGAATGTCTGTGTGTAGGCAGGTGTCAGGAAGAGGAGAGGAAAGATCTGTTTCTGTTTTTCTTCTTTTTCTGATAAAAGATTTTTATAGCAAAATTTTGACAAATATTTTGGGAAATTTGTCACAGAAACATACTCTTCAATGAGGAGAAATGTCACTGAACAGTCTAAACAATATCAGCTCTCTTGAATAGCCAGAGGAGGTTGCATTACACACCCAGCTCCTTTGTGAACAGGTTTTCTTACCTAGATTGTGCATCTGTCTTGATCCTTTTGCTGGAGCCTCACATGGCTGTTGAGACGATGTGTCTGGCATCAGCGATGCCCTGCTTTGTTATCTGTGGTAATGCTCTGTTTCAAGTTTGTCATAAGCAGCAGATAGCCCATTCTCATCACTGGTACTGCTGGAGCTTACGAGGGGGAAATTGGTCCATATATGGGACTGTTGGGGCAGTTGCACTGGGCCAGCTCAGTAGCATTGAAAGGTTTTGAGATTTCACCCTCTCTAGAGAAAGTGCGAGAAGCGTCCCCCAAAGGAGCTGGTTATGAGCTAAAAAAACAGTTGGGTTCAGGAGCTCAGAGCTGAAATGCCTGTCCTTGTTCTCTGTTTGCTCTTCTGCACGCTATCAAGATGCTGACTAAGCAGGCGTTAGCCTAGAGCTCTAAGATAATTAATTTGGGAGCAGTTCTTATTGTGAGGCTGACCAAACACTGCAGCAGGTTGCCCAGAGAAGTTGTGAAGTCTCCATCCTTGGAGATATTCAAAACCTGACTGGACAAGACCCTGAGCAACCTGCTGTAGCTGACCCTGCTCTGGGCATGGTGGGTAGACTAGACAATTGCCAGAGGTCCTGACCGATCTCAGCTGCTCTGTGTTTCTATGAAGTACTAATGGTCCTGGGTAGCACTTCTTCCTACACTAGCTCCAAGACCATCTAATTGTTCCTCCATTCAGCAGGGTAGGAAGAAAATGGACTCTATCCCAGCCAAAACCAAAGACAAAGGCCCATTTCAAAGGCCTTGCTGTCTCACTATGCACTGTATAAACTAGAGTCTCCCAAGAGACACATTAGAGTTAAATATTGGGCCTTCAATCCCTGCTAAAGCTAAAGTTCCATGGATTTTATTTTAACAGAAAATTAATTTACTGTTTGTATTGGTGTAGCTCTCAGGGTATCATTATCAGGACCTAGTCATGACATACAATGTTCAAATATAGAGCCAAAAGGGACTGCCCACCTCTAAAAAAGTGCAGCTCAAGCATAAACCAGAGAAAGATGGATGAGAAATCCATAGAAAAAACAAGCAGATATTAGTAAACAGCATCAGGAACCTAAACATTATCAAATTTTTGTAGGCATTTTGGGAATTTAGGGAAGATTTCCTGAGCATGGGGGAAAGAGATCAGCATGAAAGAAAGCACAGTAGTTCTTGTCTGAAAATGTAAAAAGTGAGTGTTGGTGGACAGGACATGGCATGATAATTTAAATTCACAGATGTGAATGATTGGATGAGTATATGAGAAGAAGGTCAGTGCAAGAATAACACAAATACCAAGGGCAAAGAAGTAAACGATGTTGGATATGAAATTAACATGAAATTAATATGAAGTATGGGTTTATGCCAAGGGAGGGAAATATATAGATGAAGAGGAAAATGGTGGTCATAGCCGAGGAGGGGTAGTAGCGACCAGAAATGGGAGTATGAGACAGCTGTATAAAGAAAAAGGAGAGAAGAGATGCAGAAAAAACTTTTGTTCTTAAGTTTAAAAACTGATGTGGTAGTCATGCTCCCAGAAGCATCCCTCTGGCAGCTGGAGAGCACTGTCCCAGCTTGCCAGACGTGAGACCGTGTAGCCACATCCCTGTGGGTCATGCAAAGCTGCCATGTCAGGAAAGGGACAAATAGCTCAGCCAGGAGCAGGTCATGCCTGGCCCTGCAGGCTCGTGGAATGTGGCTTCAGGTCTTTGTCTTTTCAGGGCGAAATAAGGCAAATGTTTTACTAGCTAAATGTCATAGTAGTTAACTTATTTTCCCACTTATATTGTTAAGCTTTAGCTAGAAAATATCCCCTACCCATGTCACTTAGCCAGCAGATAGGCAAGAGATCAAGCATATGGGAAGGACACTTGAGATGAATGTGAGCAGGTGTAAGACATCTTCTTGAAGAAAAGCACTGGTTTTGTTCATGTTAATAGGTGGGCTGTTTAAAAAGAACCAAGGAAATACACTATCCATAAATATAAAATACACCCTATGTAAAAGATCGCTGTTGACCATATTTGTATTAATATTATGGTGCTACCTAAAATAATAGAGTTCCTGAGATATTAGCACTGGTGGTAGGATGAATGGGCTCACTGTATGAGCTGGTCTGTATGGCTGCCATTTTCTGAACTTACCACAGACATTGTCACCTGTGTCCTGTGTTGCTGTTTGTTGCTATCCTCATTGTACAGCTGAAGTGCCCGGGTTTGCCTAAGAGCACGTGAGGAACGGGGCAGCTGGGAGAGACACAACTCCTCTCTTCTTCCCTGACCCAGAGCTTTGATGCTGGGTCCACACTTTGCTTCAGCTGCAGCAGCAGATCCCGAAACCAGAAGTGTCTGAAATGTTACCCCATTAATCATACCCCTTGCTTTTCTTCCCACCTCCTTATTTCATTAATGTTTTCTGGTAAGAGCTGTGGCACTTGCTGGCTCCTGCACATGGTGGTGAGCGTGTAGATCAAGCTTTATTTGGTTTTGAAGCAATTAGATCTCACCACCGTCCTTTTTTCAGCAGGACATTGTCTCCTCCGGTGCTCCCCAGGCAGCACGTGTGATGGAAGTGCTGCGGGTTTATGTCTTCACGGCGTCTGTGACGAACTTCAATAAAAGCATTGATGCTGTTGCGCGGGGCTGTTATGGCAACTGCAGGGGAGCTGCGGGCGGCACTGGGGAAGGCCTCGGCCGAGGTCTGCGGTCGCTATGGAAACACACAGCCCCTAACTTCCTCAGGGAAGACGATCTATGGCGTCCTCACTCCTCCTTCTTGAAACACCTGGACAGAAGCAGGTGCGTGAGGTGACTGCGCCTATAGGAAGCACCCACAGGTGCCCACCGGCCCGGGGACTTGGGGTCCAGCCCCCTGCGCGCCGTGGGCCCTTCTTGAGGCGCCCCTGGTGCTGCGACCTCAGGCCCGTGGGGCCACGTCCTGGGCTGCCCTGGGTGAGGAGGCAGCGAGGTGGGGGGCACCTCCGTTGCCCTCGCCTACAAGCGCATCTGCAATGGCTGCAAAACCCTGGTTCCACCAGGCAGGGCCCCCTGAAACCATCGTTTCGGCCTTCCTTCCTGCCTGCCTTTGGGCCACATAGCATGTCTCCCCCGGCTTAGCAGGGCCTGCAGCGCTGCCCCTCGCAGCATCTGAAACTCTGCCGTTCCATGAAAAATATCTTCTGCTGGAATATTACACTATTGGTCTCCAGAGGAAACTTGTGACTTTTAATAAAAAAAGATTTCTAGAACTTTTCCATGCGGCTTTAAAAAAAAAAGAAACACACACTCCCCCCCTCCAAACTAACAAGAACTAATTAAAAAAAGTTAGAAATTGCTAGGTCCAGCACAACACTGGAGAAGATGGAGAAGGCCAGTTCAGTGAAACCAGAGTCAGCACCATGCTCCCCAGGCCTGTGGAGTCTAATGGGATTTTTTTTCACCCTTAACAGTTAGAGCTGAAGATGAGCAAACAAGGCAAATACACAGATTTGTCTTAGTTTAAACTTAATTAAAACATCTCCCATTCTTGCTTTAGCTGTTTCATGTTTTGTTATGTTTTAAAAGTCCTTCAAAATTGTCTCCATGTCTGTGCAGGCATTAATGTTTTTGAACAATCTTGCACATTTTTACAACATCCATTAAATATGTCAATTTAAACACTCTTTATCTTAAAAGACTAAGTTATTCCAGCTGACAAAGTCTTAATGGGAAATTAAAGCTGAATATTTTAGATTCTCACAAGGGTATGGATTGCAAGTGACTTCTACTCTATTGTGCATTAATTCTCCATGATAATGCTTTTGATCCTTCTATCACCTTCTAGGCTAGTAAAAGCATGCATATGAATAGCATCTTTGACTTATGGAGAGGTAGTTGTGCAGGAATCAGTTTGAAGTTACAGATAATATTTTTCTGTGGTGGCATTTGGCTTGATTATCTTCATCAATTACGAAATACTTTTAAGACCATCTCAAGAATGATGGATTTCCCTAGGGGACCTACTATAAACTTTACTCCAGGTGCTAGGTACCTGTCTCCAGGCTCATTGTTGCTCCCCCCCCCCCGCCAAGTAGTCCACTATTTTTAATTGCATGTGTTTTATATTGTTTTGGTTTTAAGCCACATCCCATTTTCTCCCCTGATACAGAAAGGGAAACCGAGAGAGGTAATATTTATGAGTTATACCACAGAGTGAACTTGAGAAAGAATCCCATCACTGCACTAGAGTGCAGCAGAGGAGAGTACAGGGTGGGACAGCAAAGTGGAGAAGCAAAGCATAGAACAGAATAACAAATCTCAGAAGGGTCAGAAGGGTGTCTTCTCTCCTGTATACAATGGCCTGGACCCCACAGTGAGGAGGTACTGATGCCAGAGGAGTTCTGGATTACAGATGACCTTCTTAATTCACTGGCTAGTAAACTCTCATAGAAAGCTAGATGTCTGGAAGATATTAAATTCCTACAGATTTTATAGAAACTGGTTGGTGGTTAGTGCAGAATGGTCCCTGTTGCTGTCCCATTTAAGGTAAAGGTTGCTGAGTGAACTCAACATTTATCCTCTGCGTTCGGCCTCCTGGCTGGCAGTTAAAAGCATGTACTTTCAAGCCAGTCACTGTTCATGCTGCCCCTTACTTCTTTGGAAATCATGTGCCTTGCAAAGTAGATAGAAGGTCCTTGCAAAGTAGATAGAAAATGCTTGAGGGAATATGCTAATAAATAAGAGTACTGGGAGGAGGGAAGCATATGTGGGAGAAACTGGAGGTATAAGAGGATGAAGCTGGGGCAAAGGGGAGGGACAAGGAGTGCATTGGGGATGTGCAGAGAACAACAACTCTGCTAGAGTCAGCTTCCACACTTCTGCTGATCACTTAGTGTATAAGTCTTTGAATATGGGGGGGACACGGACGACAAACGTTAGTTTTGTATATTTAATGGCTATAAAAAACAGTTGGAGTTTCCAAAAAGATACTGCTTTTTGGAATATTGAGTAATGAGTCCAAAGCTTTTTGCAATAATAAGAATCTTTCCAATAGGTTCAGCTGGCTTAGATTTGTTAGATTTTTAATATAATTTCTTTGATGTTATGTTAGAGGTCCCTGCTCTTAGGAGCTCATGACTGAAAGGACAGCTGTTGAGCTAGGATACAATGAGAGAGTTAGAGAAAACAAATGATATGGATTTCTTTTTTGTTTGGTTGTTTGCCAAGTATGTGAAATCAAGGGTCTTCGGCTGTAAGCTACTTGGAGCGGTAAGTTAACAATAAGAAGATGTAAGCTTGTTGAACTCCAAACCCCACTTCCCTCACAGATTAAAATTCCTCCACCATTTAAAAATGAGCATACATGTTACCGTGTATATTCTTAAAACCAGTTAAAGACCAGAGTACTTAGGACCTATGCTTTCTCTTTGCACTGTCTGCAAACAGCACGAGAAAGTTAAATGAGGCTGTTGGGTTTTCACCAGTTTTAAAGGTCACCGTTGTACCGTATAGTCTTTTGATGAATCATGAAATTCACTGTAACTTCTCTTTCTCACTCTGTGTTTTCCAAAGTATTGCTGAACCTGAGCCACATCACTCAATTCCCGAAACCAATATAATTGTGTTTTGGCTGTATATTCTTCTCCATAGCAGATTGATTTTGTACAGCTCTGTTCAACAAAATTTATCTTACCCATTTCAACACTGTCCAGTCTAGAAGAGCTGTTTAATGGTAACAGGATGACACACAAGGTAACCATCTACTGCCAAGTTGGAAATTTCGTAAGAAAATATGCCTGTACTGAATTCTGCTCTCTTACAGCTAATTACTGGTATTTAGTTACTTATGGGGAGACATTGGGATTTTATGGGATTTGTGAGGTCAGTTGCTCAGCATATCTGAAAGTCAGAGCATGTGTTTAGTACTTAAAGATATTTAAAAATATTCAGCCTGAGGACTCCATGTGTAAAAATGTTGGCCAACATACACATAATCATGTAGGGATGGAAAGAATGCATTCTAACGAATCTTTAATCTGTGCGAAAAACAATGGTGCCAAAAAGATTTCTATGTAATCCAAATTCATTTTGTTCTTGAAAAGCTGTCTGGAAGGAGGGAATATGAGACACAGTTCACACTCATATCTCAGGCTTAAATAACCAATTCTGACTGCAAGGTCTTATGTTAATTTACTTCCAAAGTCTTTGAGATATAGCAGTTTTCAACTGATGATGCGCTTATAATAAAGCAAGGAGGTAAAGAACATGCATGGATATGTTATTTTTGGGGCTCCAAGTCATCTATATTTGGATCCTTAGGAGCTTGACTTGTACATTTCCCATGTGTGTCTCTCTGGGACAAAGGCAATGAACCATGTTTCCAGTTCTCAAACTAACTCATTCTGTGAGGAGAAAAAGCAAACAAGTGAGAGCTCTATTACGTATGTAGGTGCTGACAGCACCAAAACAGTTTTGGAGGTTTGTCCAGTGTCAGAGGAATGGCCTAAACTTTTTAAAGGTCTGTAAAGTCTGTAAAGGTACAGACTTCTGAGGTTTGGTGATACAAAGCTTGGTGCTACAGTCAGCCCCTGATCAGTAAGATATTTTCAGCTACTTGCTTCTCTTTCAGGTTCTCCCCATGCATCAGAAAAGTTGGCAGAGAGAACGAACTTATTCAAGAATAAATATGAAAGAGACTTTATGTTCCTCTTTCCCTCTCTCCACTGTAAGTGCACTTTATGACCTTATGTTTTAGACCATTAACACTGAAAGATTTTAAGTATGGCACAGTCACATCGTCCAGAAGGTTAACTTAGTGTCCTTCAACCTATGGTTTTTCTAATCATGTTAAAAATTTGGTATTTTTGTCTCCCAGGCTTTTGGGTGAGTAAGTTGAAGTGTTCAGGGAAAGTTCAGGATTTTCCATATCTTTCAATTTTTTTCAAGGAATTGATTTCCTTAATAGCAGTTATTAGTTTTTCTGCCAGATACCAAGGCAAATATGGATATGCAAGAAAATGACAGTGTACTAGGTGCTTTCAGTGGTGTGAGCTGCTCTCTGACCCTTTCTCTCCCAAAAGTGTTGAGTAAACCTTTCTCAGTCAGGGCATCTCAGGCCTGTGCAAATTGTGCCAAAACATATTTGGGTACCTAAGCATAAGTTTAAGAGCTTAACTTCAACTTTTTATCCTGGCTTTCCCTGGTATTACTCAAATACCAGTCTGTTTCTCTTGGAGTGAATTGTTGAAATGCAGAGTTATCAGCACGCATTGTTAAAGTCATCATAAAGTAACAAACAGAACGAAGCCATACTGTGTAGTCCCAAGGAGAGAAATCTGATCTTTTCTCATAAAAGAAACTTAAAGAAAACCTGCAAGAAAATTTTCCAAAACTGAATAAGTGAAGAAAAGAAATCAGAAATCAAAAGACAGGTAATGAAAAGACAGGACAAAAAGCTAACCAGCTCACACTAGTTGTCCTTTCTTGGAGTTGTGAATTTGCAGAGCAAAAGTAGATCACTGTAGCAAAACTCCCTTTTGAACTATGGAATAGAAAATACAGTAAAGTAGGTATGGAAGAACTTACAAATGACAAAGCTTGGAAGTCAGATCTAGGATCTCCGAAAAAATATTAGTCCAAACAAGATATTTGTGGTTCATCGTCAGGTAATTGTGCCAGTGGGAATGGAAAATCTTTATCTTAAAAATGATGACTTAGAAAGTTCTGCAGCTCCAAACACCCAACTTAATGAATCTTGAAAGATAAATATTTTATTTCTAATTACCAAAGAAAAAAATGTTGAGGTACTCTTGCTTACAACTGCAGTTAGTCTTGTTCTCTAGTTAATGTGTACAATAAAATCAGAATATGTCCATTCTGTCACATCTTCATTTCTGAGAGAAAATATACTTGATCAATACCAAACATCCAGATTAACAATTAACTTTATTTAGTTACGTGCCAAGCTTACTGTGCACTGTTTATAAAAAAACCTAGGTAATAAGTGCAGACTAATTTGATAAAGTAGTGGTTATCAAATAAGCAGTGAAAAGCTATAATCCCAAATGTGAGCAATATTTGAAAAATCCAGGGCAAAAAGATTTATGTGAACAATTTAATACAAAAATATCCTCAAGATAAGTACTAAATGGAATGTGCAGATCAAATTTGGGATGCAGAAATTGTTTCCTTTCATTTTGCAATAACAAGATATGGTGTAAAGAATCTCTTCCTTCCCTTCCAGCTAATCTATTGCTGTGCACTTGTTCAGTGAGATAAATAAGCACATGCCCAATTGTGAACACTTGAGTAGTTTCTATTTCAGAGGAACTATTCTCCCAAGGAGGTTAAGCAGGAGCCAAGTGTCTTACTGAACTGGTCCTTTTAGGCTTGCTGCCCTGCCCATTGGGGTCACTGGAAATCTAAACCCATGCCTTTTTCCTTCTCTTTTTCTCCTAGGAGCCTGAAACAAGATTTGGGTAGCCTTTAGGCCCACAAATTCAAACTTGTAGTGCAAAAAAATACTTGTGCAGCAGCAGCTTTGTCTGGGGAGTAGCTAACCTCTGTGATGATTGTTTCCATTTTTGCCCCAAGACTTTCCCTGATGCCCAGATTTGCAGGTGTGGGTATGCCTACTCAGGTGATGCCTTGAGCAGGTAGTTCCCACCCAAATGCTATCCAGGTCCAAGACCAGGGTCGGTCTGTAGCTTCATCTCCCAGAGGGTCTGGCACTGTAGGAGTGCTCACCACCCCCTGGCCACACCTGATCCCTGGCAAAAAGCAACAAAAAATCTCTTTTCTTTTTGAAATGTGGAAGTAGTAATCCCCTTTTATCTGAGAGGTTATAGCTGGGAAATAGTAGGGCTCCTAGCAACCTGAGAGCAAGCAAACCCACATCCTTTGACCTGCCGGGAATCTCAGTCTATGGGCTCTACCAAATACTGCAGGTAATGTGAGTGGGAGCTGGCACCGGCGTTAAAGCTGAGATGCTGAGCAGAGAGAAGCAGAGGGCCAGAGGAGGAGAAGGCAGAGGCAGCACCAGTCCTGCCTGCCTGTTTCCCGGCTGCGTGGGCTGTGCATAGCTACCTGTACATAGCTGCTGGGTACAGGGGGAACCGGCTATGTATGCTGGAGAATACTTCTAACATGAACTTTATATTGAAATTTGCTCGGCTGATTTGTTAGAGACCTGCCAGGATTGCCTGTGTTACCCCTGCAGATGGGCAGGTGTTCCTGCTTCGCTTGCGGTCCTGCCAGGGTCTCATAGAGCCACGCAGTGCTCTTAGGTGCCACGTTTCACACCCAGCTGCCAAGATCATGGAAGTAGAGAGCAAAAGTGCAAACACAACCAAGTTTTCTGTTCGCTGGGTACTGCTGGAGAATTTTTCAGTTATTTATTCCCAAAATTGTCTGAAATAATTGAGGTGGAGTTTTTTGGAGAGGGTGTGACAGAGGTATGTTTTATAGTAATAAATCCTCGTGGCCAAAACTAACCCCTTCAGGAGAAGGATTACTTCTTTCAAACACCGCTCCTTCACCTTCTGCACCTCTCTGCCAAAAATAATTTTGAAAGCTGTATCTTAAATGACTGTACATGTCGTACAAGCAATTTTGGATCTCAGCTGGCATCAGACCAGGATGCCAGGACATGTGCAAAGTAGATTTTTAGCCTTGGTGTTTTGTAGACATTAACGCCTCTGGGTGGGTGCTGGTGGCACATTGTATTGGTTTGCTCTCCATCAGCACACAGGCTGCCTGCAGAGGAGAGGATGAAGGCTGCTGGGACCTGCCAGGGGAGAGGGGCCAGCTCCTGCCCACAGCCCACAGCCCTGCAGAGAAGCCATTAGAGGAGCTGGGGAGGCACCATGTCGAGCAGGACACCCTCCGCTCCGGGGCTGCAGGGGGAGCGGGCAGCTGGCACGCAGCCAGCATTGACGGAGGTGGGAAGGAAGGCATCCTGGGGAGCCCAGAGGAATGGGCACAGTATGATCCCAAGCAGAAAGCTTTAGAGTTGGCCGAAACCGCTCCAGAAAGTGAGGGTACAATGGGCGGAAGAAAGATTTGTTTATAAACCCTTTTACTTCTGTTCCATCTCACCCAGTCACTTTGAGCACTTCTCTATTTATGAGATATTTATATCCTAATAAGACCTGTCTTTCTGAGTTTAGAAGCCTTTTGATCTTTCTGGGAAGTTACTATAGTGAAAAGTAAACCCATTTGAAAGTGCTGGCTGGGTCCCATCACATTCCACTATCCCAAATTTTCAAATAATTTAATTTGGATGCTAATATTAAAACTTTGAATTTTGAACATATTTCTGTAGGAAATATTTATATTATTTTGGCACTAGTTTTGATGTTTCCTTTTACAGCATTCAGAAAGAAAATAGATTCTGATTTTTTTTAAGAGACTGGACATGATGTATAGGCTCTGATTGCTCCCAGTTTTCCGTGGTCCTCAGTATGTTGAAAATGCTAAGAGATCTTAAGACTACAGAAGAGAGAAGGTACTGAAGGTTGAAGGTGTTTGTTTGTGGTTAGATTGCTGGTGGAACATGTCAGTCAGTAACTTTGGGCAACTAAGGAACCTGAAAGTTAGCCTTGACTATTTAAGAAAGGTTGACATATTTCCTAATCTTTCCTGCTAAGCAACTTGTTTTCTTGACAGTCTCCAAGACAGAAATTACACAACGTCTCTGTAGGCTTGGTTACAGCAAACCCAGCAACTGAGTGGCGTTTAGTCTTAACTACAGTTGTTGTTATTACAGCATCACTATGAAACCTGCGAGAGCTCGTCCTGGATAGGGAGCCCATCAGCCGGATGCTGTACAGAAAGTGAACAAAGAGGTGGTCCCTGATACCAAGCACATCAATACCTTGAGAAAACATTATAAAGCTTTGAAAGATCTGGAGTGAAAAGGTAGCTTGTGGCAGAGAGCGTCACACTGCGCCCATAACAAACACCGCCACAGCTGTTTTGTTATTCAGCTGCAGGAGGGCAGAAGGGCGAGGATGCCATTTTCTGTACTCTGGGACTGAAAGAAGACCAATGATGGTCAGTTACCAATCTTCAAACCAAGGTGAATGCTTAATGAGAAACATAATGCAGACCCTGAAACTAACATTTGTGTTACTTACCTTAAACAGAGCAAGAGGCTATCAAACATAAAGGAAGAATTAATGAACGGTTTTGGTCTGAATCAGCCTCACTGTTTCTGCAACAGCATCTTAGTTTAAAAAAACAGCAGTTAAGAGGAGAGAGAAACACCTTTGCTGGGACCAGCTAGAATAGAGCAATTTTTTCTTTGCTTTTTGAAGGAATATCCAGCTAGATACCAGAGGCTCCCCAGGGAGAGGTAGCCTGGTAGCAGCCTGTTGTTTCTCTTTGCTTTCTACATCTGCCATGTTCTCTTTTTTTGACTTGGTTCAGTGTTTCCTGTCCTACCTGGGAAAGCTTGAGAGAGGCTACTGCAGTTGATTAATCTTTCCCTCTGTAAACCAGCAGGCTGTTGCCTATCCTCATCCATTGTTAGGAGCTGCAGCACATCAGGTCCTATCACCTCAAAGAATCAGGAGTCCTAAAAAGACAGCTTTGCTTTTCTCCCTAAGTTACCACAGAGAAACATTTTTCCCACTGGGTTTAAGCAATATTTTCTCAGATTCTTTAATATTTGTTCCTTTGTGGGCATAACAAAGATTTTTAAAGACACAGATAAAAGCTCCTGTTGACTTTGGAGAAAAGAAGCACATGTTGTGCCAGAATTACCAAGAACCAAATTTATAAAAGTAATTAGCTGTTTAAGTGTCGTTGTGACTTTTAGGCAGGATCTGCTTTTTCTGGTGAAAAGCCATCTTTCAAACTCCTAATCTTCTTGTTGTGTTCCTGCATTGCTCTTTGCACAATCAAGTACAATAACCTAATGAATTCTACAGAATCCTTTCTCATGCTAGCAGGAACACAATTAAAATATCTGCACAGAAGAGGTGAAATACAGTAATGATGACTAGCTTAAGCAGATGGGGCCAAGCTCACTTCTGGTTTCATGGAAGACAATCAAATGTAGAATTACACCAGAATAATTCAGGTGCACACAGCTTCCAAGAATTTCCTTTAATGGAATGTTACTTAAGAAAAGCAAATTTACAGCAGATGCCAGTTAGAGCTAAGGAGAAGAAGATCATATAATATAGCGGAGAAACATCAAGCGCATAGGTTGGTGGCACGTAGCAACGGCATGTCAAAATGTTTTCTCAATTTTGTCGTATTAAAGCCCCCTATAATCACAACAATTCTCTGCCCAGAGGACTTCTGATAAGATTCTGTCAGAGCTGCTGAGAAGTGTGAGGACCCTAAAGCAATTTGACCCAGGGCCTAAAACAGCTCTTAGGGACCCTGCTCTCTCTAACTTTTATTTGGAGAGTGAGCGGCAGGCAATGAATTGCCAGAAGAAGTCCAAACTCTTCCACCAAGCACTGTTTCTGATCTTCAAAACCAGGAACAAAATCAACACTGGCCTCATGTCCAGTGCACCTGTATAAGGGACAAGAGAGGAACAGTGTTGGAAATCAGGATGTAGAGGGCTACTGAAATAACCCAGCAGAGTCATGAAGGGTGGGGAACAGTGTAAACCTTCTGAAGAAAAGAATACCTTGTCCTGGAGTAGAGGTCTCAAAACCCATCCAAACTGGCAGATGTAGCGGGATTTTTGCGATCCCTAGTCCAGATATGCATCCCCATACCAGAGCTAGGCTTACACATGCACTGGTCCTCTCTCTTCTTACATCTTTGTGCTGGGGACAAATGCAGGAGCTCTGGGTGTTGCCTGGATCCAGCAAAGTCCCTGTCTTGGTTGAGAGTGGACCCACTGTGCAATGCAACAGGGACTTGTTACTCAGCCCACCAGAATTATCTCTAAATCACCTATCCCAATATTTAGGGGGTTTGATATAAGCTCTCTGCAGATCCAAGCATACACCACTGCAGAGATTGTGTTTGAGACTCATCAGACTCAGCTTTACTATGCAACACTGGTGACTAGAAGTATGTAAAAAATCTGCCATCATCATAGACAGACTGCAAGAAATGGGGCCAGACGTATACCTGAAGTTACATTGGGCTTTCATAGTCTATCACCTATTGTGACTCCTGCCAAAGTGTACTGTTTAGTTGCTCTACCATTCCATATAAGTGTGAAATAATTTCTTGTTAGAAATATTCTCCAACAGCTCTAATATGAGTTCTGTTACTGACTATAATATCTTAGTTTGTCATATGGTCTACTTTTTACTTAATAAGTTCCTTTTCTCAGGTATATTAAAAACATGTATTAAAACACATATTAAAAGTGCATCATATTGGATTGTCATTGAAAATACCCTTTATATCAATCTCATAATCACAGATTGAGAACATGAAATAGCACAGCCAGGTTGTGGAGTTTCCCTCCTTGGAGATATTCAAAAGCCATCTGGACATTGTCCTGGGCAACCTGCTTTAGGTGGCCCTGCTTCAGCAGCGGGGTTGGACCAGATGATGTCCAGAGGTCCCTTCCAGTCTCAACCATTCTGTGATTCTATTCTAAAATTCAGATTCCCTTTAGGCTTTATCTTTAGGAATAATTTGATATGTCTTCTAGACACCTATTTGGTAATAGCATGAGTGAGACAGAAAACAGTTGATATTTCAGCAAGTTACATTCTACAGACACATTGCTTTCCATTTTCTGTGCCTAGTTCTTGTTTTAGGTAGTGAGTAAGTACAATGTGTTCAGCATGAATTTCAGTGAAGAACTGAAGAATTTTATTTTAGAAAATCTTTTCCAAATGTACTTATTTGCCTAAGCATATAATTTATTTTGATGTACTTTATCAGTCTCCTTTTTCTTTTTGCATAATGAACATTCTAAAACATTCCATGGCTTTTCTCAGTAGACTAAAATGTGCCAGTGCTGCCTAGACTTCATACATCACCTATTTTTTGTCATTTTGTTTGTGTGTATGGTTTTTTACTTCTAAAATGTGAGTTATTGCTTTTGTCAATATGTTCTTCCAGTGCTAGACATGGATTTTTACGATAATGTAAATCGGCATAAACTTCTTTTGTTTTACGTACTACCTCCAAACAGAAAAAGAAATGGCACTTACCTTTTTTTGATTAGCACAACTTATAATTTTAAAAATTGTTTCATTTTTATAATTATGTGTGTATTAATATTGTTATATGTATGTATCATACTGATATATATATCAGTATGTATTCATACTGATGTTAATATGTGCATATATGCATACAATTATTATATGACTTAAGCATTTCATGTCGAGGATTTAGAGCTAATTTTGCTATGTGTATCAGAACAGCTGATTACAGATAAAGTGAAAGTCTGATGTATGTGATTTCATGTTAATTGCATGTCCTTATTTTGATGTCCAGTTCCTCATTAGAGGGACATGAATTTATGACACATCTTTGATACTCTAATGCTTTTTAGTCTTACCTATTTTCTATGCAAATCTAAATAGCAAATGGGAGGATATAAAGGTATTTGCTGGTTTCAACAGAGAATAAAAATCATTTTGAAAGATGAAAACTCAATCTTCAACAAAGTAGAATGAACATATAGACAGAAAGAATCTTTGAGGATAGGACCCATACGACCAAATACAGTCTACTTGTGAGTTAGTTACCCTCTACACTGTTTATAGTTGATGGAGATAACTAGCCACTTTTAACTGGGGTTCAATTCAGCATAAAGTAGAAGTTTAAAATAGATTGGATGAATCGCATCCCAAAAGTTCCTGTTCATTTCCACTAACTATAAATGGCCCTTGGGTTCTTAGCATAGATGTAGGTATCATCTCCATTGTAGGCATATAAAACTGGCTGAGATAGATCAACCTGAACACAAGTGATAGAGGAGCCAACGAGGAGATGTGCTCTGCTGGACCTCATGCTCGCAAACAAGGAAGGATGTACTGGGGTTGTGAAGGTCTAAGGCAGCCTTGGCTGCAGTGACCATGAGATGGTGGAGTTGAGGATCCTGAGAGAAGGGAGCAGGACAAAAAGCAAGATCACAAGCCTGGACTTCAGGAGAGCAGACTTTGGCCTCTTCAGAGATCTGCTTGAAAGAGTGCTATGGGATAAGGCCCTGGAGGGAAGAGAAGTCCAAGAAAGCTGGTTGATATTTGAGGATCACTACGTCCAAGCTCACGAGCAGTCCACCCTAACAAGCAGGAAGTCAGGCAAACGTGTCAAGAGGCCTTCACGGATGAACAAGGAGCTCCTGGCAAAACTCAAACACAAAAAGGAAACATATAGAAGGTGGAAGCCAGGAAAGTTAACAAAGGAGGAACATAGAAACACAGTCTGAGCATGCAGGGATGGGGTTAGGAAAGCCAAAGCCCAACTGGAATGGAATCTGGAGAGGGATGTCAAAGGCAACAGAATGGCTTCTGTAATTACATAGGTGACAAAAGGAAGAGTAGGGAAAATGTGGGCCTGCTGCTGAAAGGGGTAGGGGCCCTGGTGACATAGGACATGGAAAAGGCTGAGGTACTGAATGCCACCTTCACCTCAGTCTTAACTAGCAAGACCAGCCTTCAAAAATGCCAGGCCCTGAAGACCAGGGGAAAGCGAGGAAGATGTGCCTTTGGCCAAGGAGGATCAGGTCAGGGAATACTTTAGCAAACTGGACATAGATAAGTCTATGGGCCTTGATGGGATGCACCCACAAGTGCTGAGGGAGCTGGCCGATGTCTTTACAAGGTCACTCTTGATAATCTTTGCATGATTGTAGTGACTGAGAGAGGTGCCTGAGGATTGGAGGAAAGGAAATGTCACTCCTATCTTCAAGAATGACAAGAAGGAGGACCCAGGGAACTACAGGCCAGTTAGCCTCATCGCAACCTCTGCACAACTAATGCTGGGAACCATTTCCAGGCACATAAAGGGCAAGACGGTGATTGCGAGTAGTCAGCATGGATTCACAAAGGGAAAGTCATGCTTGACCAACCTGGTAAACATCTATGATGAGATGACTTGCTTGGTAGATGAGGGGAGAGTAGTGGATATTGTCTACTCTGCCTTCCGGAAGGCTTTTGACACCAGGCCCCATAGCATCCTCATAAAGGAGCTGATGAATCATGGGCCAGATAAGCAGACAGTGAGGTGGACTGAAATTGGCTGAACAGCCAAAAGGGTGCTGATCAGCAGTACAAAGTCTAGTTGGAGGCCAGTCACTAGCGGTGTACCCCAGGGGTCAATACTGGGTGCAATCCTGTTCAACATTTTCATTAATGATTTGGATGATAGGGCAGAGTGTACCCTTAGCAAGTTTTCAGGTGACACAAAACTGGGAGGAGTGACTGATACCCCAGCAGGTCATGCTGCCATCCAGAGGGACCTGGACAGGCTGGAGAAATGGGCAGACAGGAACCACATACAGTTCAAAAAAGGAAAGTGCCAAGTCCTGCGGCTGGGAAGGAACAACCCCCTGCACATGCTGGGGATCAACTGTCTGGAAAGCAGCTTTGCAGAAAAGGACCTGGGGGTCCTGGTGGACACCAAATTGAACATGAGCCAGCAAAAGGCCACTAAAATGATTAAGGGACTGGAGTATCTGTCCTGTGAGGAAGGGCTGAGAGAGCTGAGACTGTTTAGCCTAGAGAAGAGAAGGTTCAGGTGACATCTCATCAATGTGTATAAATACCTGAAGGAAGGGTACAAAGAAGACGGAGCCAGGCTCTTTTGAGTGGTGCCCAGTGACAGGACAAGAGGCAATGGGCACAAACTGAAGTACGGGAGGCTCTGTCTGAACATCAGGAAACACTTTTTCACTATGAGAGTCACTGAGCACTGGCACAGGTTGCTTGGAGAGGTTGGAGATATTCAAAAGCCATATGGACGTGGTCCTGGGCAGCCAGCTCTAGGTGAGCCTGCTTGAGCAGGGGGGTTGGACAAGATGATCTCCAGAGGTCCCTTCTAACCTCAACCATTCAGTGATTCTGTGGTTCTGTGAACCAACCCTTAGTTGTTGTGATTCCAATTTTCTTGCTTATTGGGGCTACATACCAGGAACATTTCATTGGGATACGTACCAGGAACACTTTGGTTCTTTCAGATGCCTGAATCACAGTGGAAGGGCAGGACACTCACAAATTCCCCGGTTGAGAAGCTGTGTCATTGTACCCCAGGAGAGAAGCAGTTAGAGCAGACTACACAGGAGAGTAAAATACTTGGCAACGATTAAAGCATATGCAGAAAGGAAAACCTTCATGAGCCTACGCAAATGATTCAGGCTGTTGCCATACGAATAACAGTAAACTCTGGGGAAGAAGAAGGTCTGTTAAGATTCAATTCCCACTTCTTCACATATGCTAGTGAAGGGACTACCTCACTGGTAGTCTTTCCTTCGTTAAAATCATGTTTGCTGTTCTCTGTGCCACTGAGTAGCAAGAGCATTTCTTTTCTATCATACTGCTTGCCTCTAACTAATGTATGAAACGAGGTGTTTTGAATGGGGGTGGTGAAAGTCTCCAGCTAAGAGATGGAGGCAGGGTCCTCACTTTATGAACACGTGCTGTTTGTGAGGGAAAAGAGTTGACTCCAGAAAATCAGTGTCCTTCTCTGCTTGAGAAGTTTTCATCTCTCTGTGCCTCATGTCCAACATGGAAGGTTATAGGCTAAATTGCCCAAAAAGCTGGTATCCAATTAGGAAGATTTCTGCACTGATGAATCTCTTACAGGTTAACAAAATCAAATGCTGGACTAGTGGTGGACCAGTCATGTTGCTACCTCACCTGTGAGTATTTCAGGGATATTAGTGGAGCATTCTTAATGCAAGATGGGGCAGGAAGACCAGAATGAAGAGAGAGAAGAAGGGCTGGTGGACCCTGTCTTGTGCATCTGGTGATGGAGAAAGTGGATGATTCCTCTTCAAGGTCTGCAGTCTGTTTTAACTGCAACTGAAAAAAAGCATTAAGTTTCTAGACACAAAAAAGATTCTTTTTGTGGTAAAAATGGTTAATATTATAACAAAGACTGTGGAAAGTCAATTGTGATCTTTTGAAGAGCTGTGACTTAAATTCAGAATGTGAATAAAATGCAAAAGTAAGGAAGAAGTGAATCCTGTTCCTAAGCATAACCCTCAATATACCCTCACTGAAAAGCAGTATTCCCCACCTCTGCAGAACTGCAGTGATACCTGTGTGAATAGCCTGCTAGTAGGTAATCTTCCCATACCACAGAGACATCACAGGCAGTATTGCATGTCTGTGTATAAATGCAGAATACCGTCCCGTTCCACTTTACACCGATGTGAGACACTTTCCAAGGATATAGCAACAAAAGGCCCTCCAGACACCTTGCAGCCAGTCAGTGCTGCCCCTTGTACGCAATTTTCTGAAGTCTACCCTGACAGCCAGCTTTCAGAGAACGGGAGATGGGCACAACCATGTGCTTGATGCACTTCCACTGCCAGACAGCAGATGATGAACATCACAACAGGATCACAACCATGGGTTTGCACCAAGCTGCTTCTGGTCTAAATGTTAGGATTGAATCAGTGATGCTAAAAGGCCAGCCTGAGGCTTCAAACAGTTCAATTATAACTGGAAGGAATAAAGTTTCACTGTGGTTGCATGCTTATTTTTTCCTTAGTTATGCAAGGAATTTTCCAGATATTTCAGGCATGTTTGCAAGGAATTTTCCAGATTTCTCAGGCATGTTTGCAAGTATCCACTGATACAATGTCAAAGACATATATCTTAAAACTGATGGCTGCCATGATGAAGTCATGTAAAAAAGATCACTTCTGCCAATTCATTTAACTGTCCTTTTGGGTGTGAGCATATATTCCTATTAAACAACTCTTTCTTTCTTTCTTTCTTTTTTCCTTTTTTTCTTTTTTTTTTTCTTGCACTGGTTAAGCTGTGTTTGTGGAAAGCTCCTATTTGGCCTCTCCTCACCTTATATTCATTATTCTAAACGTAAGTGTACAGGTTTTTGGTCTTTATGTAGATCTGTGAGGCATTTGCAGTGAAAGTGTATATCATCCTTTGGGGTGGCATATGAAAAAATAATCAATAATGATCAATGTCTTCAGACTTTAAGTTTGACCCATACCTTCCAGTCTAGATCTACATGTTAGCCTGGGATTCAGGACTGTGCTTGAATCCAAACTCCTTAATTCTCCCTGGTGCTTATAAATTAGCACTCACTTTGCAGAGAGCAAATGGCTGCCTGGGCAGGGAAGGTGAGGCACAGGCTGCTGCAGGGGGACCAGCCCACACTCAGGCTTGGGCCTGAAGCAGGGAGGGGATATCACCCCTTCAGACCATATAGCTTTGAGAGCTGGAGTCCATAATCAGACACAGATATTAAAAAAAGGCTGTATGCATCCTGGTACTCATATTTCCCCTCTTTAACTGAACAGTTTTCTTTTTGCAACTTAGAAAGCATACCATTTATTCATCCTCCTCTTTTTGCTGCATGCTTAGTGTTGGGGCTTAGCTAAGGATGGTTCTCTCATTTTACAGGAAAGTCCATTTTTTCTTAAGGATTTTTGTTTGTTTGTTTGCAGGCTGTTTCCCCCATTCCCTGCACACATTCTGCTATCGCACAGGCAGAGATCGATACTGTGTTTTGGTGTCTGAAGTGCAAAATCAGTAGCAGAATAGTCTGAGACTTTCCTATGTTGAATTCAGGCTAGGGAAAGGAGTTAAGTCGTTAGGCAGCCAAAGTATCTTGCTGGTCTGTAAAATGAACGAGTAAGGTTTTCCTAGAGAGAGCATCATTTATTAACTGGACAGAAGGTGTCTCTGAAAAGTAGAAGTTTACTGTTGCTATCCTACTTCACTGATTTTTTTTTTTTCATTTAAAAAAAAAGTCTAGCATGCTGGAATCCACAGAGCCTTACAGTTGTAGCAAATGATGTCTTTCTGCAGCACCAATTCAGGGCACAATTTGACCAGGATCCATTTCTGCACTTTTTCTCTATCAATAGACTATCATATGCAATTAGGACAAAAAGAGAAAAGGAAAAAAAGACTGTGCTTCCAGGGCTAACCCTACAACCAGTGAAGTGAACAAGAGTGGAATAAAAATCACATATTCGTCCTTATTTTTGGGGGTGAATGATGGACGTTTGAGAGGTACTTCCTGCACCACGTTTATTACTTACTTTGAGCTTGTTATGAAGAAGCAATAAGAGAGTTGGCACTGATTTCTTTTGGTATCTCAAGTGCTCAATCCAGCCAGAACAAGTATTCATGAATGGCAGTTTTATACAAGGACTTGCATATCATTTCTTCAAAGACCAATGCAAGGAAAAGAACATCTTAGGTGAGGATAGGAGATTCTTTTAAGTGTAGAGGTGACACCTGCCTAATCCTTTAAACAGCAAATTGTGAAGAAATGTTCTGCAGAAGACTCTGGTTCACTCTATCCTTCCTGCAAGTGTAGTTTGTGTCAACAGATACTTGTGTTTTGCTTCTTCCTCAAAGGACTGTGAAGGAGAGTTCAGAAAAAGGCCATTATATCCACCTGCTAGGGAGGAATTATGAGCATAAATAATAGTGTCCAACTGATCATGGCTTTTAAGAGGAAAAGTGGTGCTGCCTGTCATTGAACACAGAGAAATGTTAATAGTAGGTGGCCTGAGTTCTAGGTATTGTTTAGCTTTCGTGGGCTCAAATCCATTCTTACCACCTTCCAAAACTGACAGACTGACATTCAGGTACAACACTTTACGTAAATAGCAGCTTAGGCAGAAATAAGAGTATCTGACTCCTGCCCAAAAAGTCGAAAGTCACTTTAGAAAATGAGATTTTGGATTCTAAGACTTTAAGAAACTCCTGAAAAGTTTATGCAAAGCCTAGTGGCATCCAACTTCAAAGTCACTGAGCTTTGTGTCAGTTTTGTAAGAAGAATGCTGCAATCTTGCTGCTGAAAAATAAAGCTTTCACCGATGCATGAAAATAATGTATATCCAGCCAAAATGGATGTGTCCTCCATGTCTTCTTACTATCTGAATTTTCAGTAGTATATATTTTGAGATTATTATAATTCTCATGGGGAAAATTATGAAAACTGTCAGCCTAGGATATTTTT
This sequence comes from Fregata magnificens, assembly GCA_013389945.1. NCBI lineage: Eukaryota > Metazoa > Chordata > Aves > Suliformes > Fregatidae > Fregata > Fregata magnificens. The sequence continues at coordinate 96,881 of WAAD01035207.1, forward strand.
GAATGAGACTAACAGCTTTCTTTGTCTTTAGATTGGAGCATTTAACAAACAGTGGGCTTGTAGGGTAGGAGTTCTTGAGCATTAAAGTGATTGTGACTGACAGTTTAAAAATTACAGATGAGAAGATCTTACTCTTTATTTGCCAATGAGACCCGATGCTAGCTGGATAGCTAATACTGAAACCCTAAGGTTTCTTTGAAGATTCCTCTTTTGCCCCTAGTGACATATATTCCACCCATACATAAATGTTTTCCTTTTAGGCACCTTTGCTCTCAGAGCCTAAAGGTGCAAGTGACCCCTGAGAACAGCATTTCTTTTTTACAGAGGTGCTGCATTTTCATGGGATTACCTCTGCAGGAGGGCTGGAAGGGAAGGCTCCAGCAACTGTGAGTACTGGCTGTGCTCTAAAACCTACCTGGTGCTGAAGTCCTTACCAGAGCACTCAGGTTTTGAAGCTGGATTCTGAGAGAAGGAAGTATAAAACTCCTTGTTTCTTTGGAGCCCTGCTCCAAGACTGACAAGCCCAGTTGCTATAGGGCAGGCTAGAAACTTTCTTTGTTATTTTAAGTTCAGAAGTTTTTGTGCAGTAGAATGTTTATCTCGAGACTGAAGAAAATTACATCACAAGGAAGAGAAGTCTGTGGTACTTTGAAAAGCACAGACGACAACATAGGAAGAAAATATCAGATAAGGCTAATAGAACAGGAGAACAATGATACTTGATCCTAATATGATTTATAATTTTAAAATATTAGTAACAAAAATGCTAACAAAGATATTACTGAGACATAGCATTAGGGCCTTTTATCCTATGGATGCCATCTCTAATGGCAGTTTCAGCATCCTCAAAGAGAACATGCAGAATACTTGCTTTTTTTCCCTCAGCTCTACACAACTGGTATTCTAGTATAAGGAGAGTCAAGAAAAAGAAATAGGAAATGTTATGGAGAAGAAAGAAAATACACAGAAAAGGTCCTTTGTCTTCTCTTTTCCTCTGTCTTTTCATTCTTTTCTCCATTACTTCTGTCATTCCTTTACAGAGGGAGGAACAAAATCACTCAGTTGTAAACATACATATGTGGGTAATATTTTAGTTTCTTTGGTAGACAAGATGTACAGATAAAGAAAACCCACATGCAGGGAGCACTGAGGTCCTCATACTGTGAGTGTGCGACTAGGGTTAAAGGGACTAGGGTTAAAGGGGCAGTCCTTTGGCCTCTGCCAGGGTTGGGCTCCGTGAAGCAAGAGAAAAGGGCCAACAACTCATAGTCGATGTAAGAAGAGGCCAATTCAGTTTCCACTGCAGAAGTGAGAAGGTGGATGGATGCATTCTGCTAAGCTGCCAAAGAGGTAGGTTTTTTTGGTCAGCAGAGCATGGAAAATTAGAGACAGGAAAAGCACCAAAGCAACACCGGGGCTGCATGTTCAAGAATGAAAATCCAAAGCAAGAAAAGCAACATTTGTAAAGTCAAGCAGAAAGTATCTAGTTACAAGAATAGTTGAGAGACAGAAAAATAACAGGATATGGCTGGTAGAATAAATAGGTGAGGAGTCTACAGGCGTTTCCATGAGTCACCACTGGGCTACATACAGTAACCAAAACGACACAGAGAAATGATTCAAGGGGACGCAAGGGAAGTGGATGCAGAAGAAATAAAAAGGAGGATAAAAGCATTGTAAGGCTGAGGAGACAGGGAAATGGATGAGATGGAATGATGTCATGGAGAGATACCTTTCTTGGCCAGACATGTGGAAAATTGAGGTACATAGATTATAGTTCTGTTTATGATCCGCTGCCAGCAACTGCTTGTTTACAGCACTGAGGGTTAAGATGACAGCTGTACCTTAATATGACAGGAAACCTTATTTCACAGTAAGTCTGACTGGTCTGGCAAGGGATCACGTCTGGTAGCAATGGAGGTCTGAAGAGACTTTTTAAATCTAGTACACGTCTGAAAAGAACCAAAGTGGAAAAGGAAGAATATATCTTTCTTTTTCAGATTTATGGTACTGAAAAAGAAATATCATTTTTTCCAAGAAACGTTGCTAGATGCTGGTGGAAGCAAACAAAATCAAACGGGCGACTTGGAAATCAAAGCATATTTTAAAATGAAGGATTTGTTTTTATCCTCACCAGGAGTAAAAGCTGGAATGAACCTGAGCCTACTGTTACCATGTAAGTGTCTGAAATGAAATAAACAGGTTTCTGACTGAATGGCTATCCCCATGGCAATAGGAGAGGATCTTGCACATTAAAGACAGAAAAGAATGAATAGGTGAGAAGGAAGCACAGTAGATCCTGACACAGCCCAGGGTACAGCATGTATCCTTAGAACTGAGCTGTGAAGGATACATGCAGAAGGAACAGTCCCTGTATTTCCAGGGTTTATCAGTAATATGAGACAGGACTACGCTGCAAGTCAGGCAAGGACAAAAAGAACCTTTGTTAATTTTAGAAGCACTGGGATTATTGTGTCTGGAGCATTAAAGGTGCATTATTTAATGGGTGTCTAAAACTTTTATTAACTCCTCTTCAGTTACATTTATTTTCTATTCCATGGCTCAAGCACAGCCCTGGATAGTTACCAGGATAAACTTTAAAGCCAATAGGAGCTGTGCCTATTTATTCCAGCATTGGAAGGAGCTCTCTAGCTCCAGCTCTAAACTGAATAACCCTTGCAAACCTGCAGCAGAGCTCTATATGAATTACTGATTTATTTTTTCTTTAGTTCTGCTGTAAAACAGGAAATGAGAAATAAAATTGTCATTGGCACCAACCAAATTCTAAGTTCTTATTTTGGCAAGAACAAAAAAAAGATGTTCTGACACAGAATGTTCCCATTTGGCACAAACAAAACCATTAAGGTATTTGAAAGAAAAGCCAAAGAAATAAAGCATTAGCTCCATAAAATACGATGTGGCAATTTCATGCCTTTTCTCCATAGATTCAGGGATCAGATTTGTCACCCAAGGTATGACTGGCTGAATTCTTTCCTCTCCTACATGCCCCATATCCTTGCAGAGCACCCCACTCTCCAGTCTCGTAAGACAACTCTAAGTTGAGGTCTCTAATCCCTGTTGATATTCTTACATTCCATTAGAAAAAGGATATATATATTCTTTATATCACAGAGTGTGAGTGAGGGCTACTTGTTTGCTTGGTTTACACCAGGAAGGTAAGAGGGCATCTTGCAGTTCCCTCAAGCACAAAATGGAACTTAATTTGCATCTCTAGTATCCTGCACATTCCTGAAAAATCCTGAAAAGCTCTGGTTCTCAAGCCCGTGTGTGACTGGGGAACATTATTCCCTTTTCTTTTATTCTGGTTTTGTGTGTCTGGTTCTTAAAGCAAACAAACCAACCCACTTAAGACCTTTCAATACAGCTGGACTGAATTTGTTATTTAAATTCATGCAGATTGAAGTTCTAGTTTTAACAATTATTATTCACTAGAAAAAAAACCTACCCGGCTAATATTGAGAGGGAGTAAAGTCTCCTCAGACGAGCTTTACAAATCTCTCCAAGCTCATATTCAGTGGGAAACACCCTGGTCTTGACCTCTCCTTCCCCCCCCAAATTCTCTCGCACAATAAAAAAAGGAAAGGGGGGATGATGGATTTTCTTCTCCCATAAGCAATGACTCCTCTGGAGTAATTTATTTTCCCTGATCCTTTTAGCCCTTTCACTGCTAGTGAAGCTAGAGCATGTTACCCTGCCACAGGGTCAGGGGAGGGTTGTGATAAGATGTCTCATGTTTTAAGATCACTGGACCATCCTAAATTTACATACATTTATAAAAACAAAAAGCTGAAGCAATAATTGGCCTGGTCCTAATTTCCTCCACAATTAACACCGTCAGTTGCACATTCAGATTTAAAGGCAGAGGTTGGAAATAAAATAATCAGTTTTGGTAGCGCTATATGACATCTTTGGAAACCTCAGTGGCAAAAGCCATTCCCCAGCAATCCATAGTTGCAGGGATCATTATGAACATTTATTTTAAATTGCCATGCGGGATCTGAAACAAGAACTTATAAATCAGGGTGATCAATTTATTTCAGATGGCCTTTGGTTTGTGAAGGTTTTTCACTGAAAGCAGATTAGCTACAGCACAAATAGCTACCTTTGCAAGCTTTCCATGACAATGCATAAATACGATGCATAAAGAATAATAAGGTTACAAAGTCTAGCAGCCTAATGGAAGAAAAAAGCAAATTCACAGAATCATAGGATAATCCAGGCGGGAAGAGACCCCAGGAGGTCTCTAGTCCAACCTCCTGTTCAAAGCAGGGTCAGCTATGGGGTCAGACTAGGTTGCTCATGGTTTTATCCAGATGGGTCCTGAAAATGTGCAGTCCCCAGGAAACCTGTTCCGCTGCTGGGCTATCCTCACAGTGTAAAAGTTTCTCTTTTCATGCAATCTGAACTTTTCTTGTTGCAATTTATGTTCATCCTCTCTCATTCTCCCTGTCTCTGTCTTCTTGATGACCTCGTCATAGGTCCTAGAAGGCTGCTTGTAGAACCCCCTTAAGATTTTCCTTAATTAACTTTAGGAAACTTAATTAAAGTTTCCTCCTCAACTTTATTTTAGTTTCCTCATGTATACACATATGGCATGTGCTATGATAGAGTCTCTAATTACCTGAACAAATGCTACTTCTTTCTCAAGATTTCATCCTCATTTACTGAAAAGGATGGATGGCATCTTACTTAAAGGGCAGCAACTTATTAAATTTTTATTCTGCATTGTTCAGCATGTGGTCTCATTCCTTGTTTACAGCACACTTTTAAAATTAACCCCCTAAGGAGGTTTTTCTCATCATCATTAATTCCCTCACAGGTTTCTAGTAGTATTGACTGTAAGATTTGTGTGGGAATTGGAATTTGCATTACATGAAATTACATAGAATAGTCTTGTATTTTTAATTTCTGATTTAGAAAACAAAGAAAAATGTTCCTCCAAAACATTTTTTAAATTAGAAATTGACCCATTTACATGCAATAGCTCAGGCTGAACAAAGCTGTAATTGTTAAGTTACATGATTTGTTTTCACAATTTCATAATTTCAAATACCAAGTGGCCTGAAGGTGTATTATGCTTATTTTACAAGTAGGAAATTGAAGCAGAGAATAAGAAAGTTCTAGGGCAACCACATATTTTGTTTGTCTAAACTGAAACACCTGAGAACATGGTTAAACAGAGAGCTGAGAGAATTTTACGGCGTCCTGAGCCCTTGTGCTCTTCCAAACAAAGACATGAACACTTGTGAACCTTAAGGAGATTATGACGCTCTAGAAAGAGAACGGAAGGGACTTGGGTCTTCTCTATTAGTCTGTGAGGGTCTACACAGGGACAAGCATCCTGACTTAATTACTTTTCCAGCTGTTTTGGAGGACAGACTGCAGCTCATATATCTGCTGGGAAGGAGAACTGCCAAAAGTTGATGCTCTGCTTACAAGTCCAGTGCAAAACTAAAAATAAATGATGGTTTTCTGATTTGGCTAGTCTGCTCCTAGACACAGCAGGTTTTGGAGGACAACACACAGAGGGGGCCAGCATCTCTATCAGAACAGCATCCACATCCTCTGCAGTGGTGGTGGCGTGTGGTAGGGCATGGTCCCCAGCTCCCCAGAACCATCTACTCTGACACACCAGAGACCTTGGACCAGAGTGAGCTCCTAAGGGTGGATGCAGCTCTGTGGCTGGGGGCTGTGGAGACACCAGAGGCCTCTCACCAGGTGCCCAGCTTAAATGTGCTCCTCGCCTGCAGCACATAGATGCTGGGGATGGCCCATGCTGCCGAGGGAGCTGCAAGAGGGGGTTCACATGCTGTGCAGCATCAGAGATGGCAAACAAGAGATTGACTGGAGCTTCTGCAAAACGCTGCACGTACCAGAGCCTGAACCCCCAGCTGCACTGACGGAGGGTGAGGCAGAGTCCATGCTTGTGGCACTGGGAAATGGAGACTACTGTGATAGTGGAGGCTGGAAGCTGGTGACTTCTGGCACTTCTGGCTCCACCTCCATCTGCAGATCTGCAGCTCCACAAGGGGGACAGTGCCCTAGTAGCAGAGGAGAGGCTGGGTGCTCTGTCCATGAAGCCTCTGGGCTGGCAGCATAAGACGGTGAAATTCAGGATCCTGAGAAAAAAGAGCAAGGCAAGGAGCAGGATCACAACCCTGGGCTTCAGGAGAGCAGACTTTGTCCTGTTCAGGGATCCTCTTTGAAGAATCCCGTGGGATACAGTCCTAGAGAGAAGAGGAGTCCAGGAAACCTGCTCAGTTCTAAAGGATCCACCTCCTTCAAGCTTGAGACTGGTCCTTCTCCACATGTAGATAGTCAAGAAAAGGTGGCAGGAAGTCTGCATGGATGAACAAGGAGCTCCTGACAAATCTGAAACATAAAAAGGAAGTGTACATAAGGGGAAGCAGGGACAGGTCACATCGGAGGAATAGAGGGAGAGACACTATTTGAGTGAGCAGGGGTGGGGTCAGGAAAGCCAAAATCCACATGGAGTTGAATCTGGATAGGGATGTAAAGGGCAACAAAAAAGGCTTCAGCAGGTGCAACAGCAGCAAAAGGAAGACAAGTGAAAATATGGGCCCACTGCTGAATGGGGCAGGTGGCCTGGTGACAAAGGACATGGAAAAGGCTGAAGTACTCAATGACGCTTGCCCCCTGTCTTTAGTGGTAAGAACAGCCTTCAAGGATCCCAGGCTCCTGAGATGAGTGGGAAATTCTGGAGCAATGGAGACTTACCTATGGTGGAGGATGGTCACTTTAGGAGGCATTTAAACAAACTGGACATGCGCAAGTCCATGGGACCTGACAGGATGCGCCCATGAGTGCTTGTACTGGGTCTGGCTGAGGGGGAGCTGGTTTTCCCCCTGGCAGCCTGCTGTGCTCTGTGTTGGTGGCCGGAGGCGGCACCAGTGTCTGGCTGTGGCCGGGCGGTGCCGGCCCAGCCCCGGGGCGCGCTCTCTCTCTCTCTCTCTCTCTCTCTCTCTCTCCAACATTTGCCCCNTTTTGTCCTACCCAGGAGGTTTCTTTCCACCTCATTTTCTCCCCCTGCCCTGCTAAGGAGGGGAGTGACAGAGCGGCTGGGTGGCACCTGGCGTCCAGCCGGGGTCAAACCACCACAGTTCTGAAGGAGCTGGCTGGTGTCATTGTGAGGCCACTCTAGATTACCTTTGCAAGGTTGTGGTGATCAGGGGAGGTTCCTGAGGACTGGATGAAAGCAAATGTCACTCTGTCTTCAAGAAGGGCAAGAAGGAGGATCTCAGGAACTACAGGCCTGCCAGCCTCAGCTTGACCCCTGGGAATATCCTGGAGCAAGTAATCTTGGAAATCATATCTAAGCATCCAGGGCAAGATGGTGATTGGGAACAGTCAGAATGAATTTACCAAGGGGAAATCATTCCTGACCAACCTGAGAGCTTGCTGTGATGAGATAACTGGCTCAGTAGATGAAGGGAGAGCAGTGGATGTTGTTTATCTTGCCTCTGGTAAGGCTTTTGATACTACCTCTCATAACATCCTCATACACAAACTGAGGAAGTATAGATTAGATAGGTGGACAGTGAGGTAAATCAAAAAACTGGCTGAAGTGCTGGGCTGAAAAGGTTATGATCTGTCTGTGGCATAAAGCCCAGCTGGAGGCCGGTCACTAGTGATGCACCTCAGGGGTCAATACTGAGGCCAGCAGTGTTTAACATCTTCATTAATGATCTGGACGATGGAGCAGAGTACATCTTCAGCAAGTTTGCAGATGATACAAAACTGGGAGGAGTGGCTGATACATCAAATGGGTGTGTCACCATTCAGAAGGACCTTGGCAGGCTGGAAAAAAGGGCCTGTGGTTATCTCATGAAGTTCAGCAAAGGGAAATGCCAAGTCCTGCCCCTGGGGATAAATAACCCCATGTGCCTGGGGATATACCTCCATGCTAGGCGCCAATGGGTTGGAAAACAGTTTGGCAGAAAAGGCACTGGGGGTCTTAGTGGACAATAAGTTGAACATGAGCCAGCAACGCACCCTTGCAGCAAAGGCGGCCAAAACTATCCTGGGCTGCATGGTGGGAAGCATTGCCATCAGGTTGAGGGAGGTGATCCTTCCCCTCTACTCAGTTCTGGGGACATACATCCAGAGTGCTAGACTGATGTCTGGGCTTCCCTGTACAACAGAGACATGGACATACTGGAGCAAGTCCAGCAAAAGGCCATGAAGACAATGAAGGGATTGAGACACATATGAAGAGAGGCTGAGAGAGCTGGGACTGTTCAGACTGGAGAAGAGAAGGCTCAGGGGGATCTTGCCAATGTATATAAATACCTGATGGGAGGGAGTAAAGATGGAGCCAGACTGTTAGTGGTATTCAGTGACAGGACAAGATGCAATGGGCACAAAAGGAAATAAGCGAAATTCCATTTAAACATAAGAAAAAAAAAACTTTATTGTGTGGGTTATCAAGCACTGGCACAGGTTGCCTAGAGATGGTGAGGTTTCCACCTGTGGAGATGTTCAAAACCCAACTGGACTCAGGCTGGGCAATGGGCTGTAGCTGACCCTGCTGTGAGCAGGGACTAGATGATCTCCAGAGGTGCCATCCAACCTCAAATGGTCTGTGATTCTGTGATTCTGTGATTCTATGACTTTTCTCTCTGAATCTGATATTTCAATAAACTCTCTACAGACAACAAAATGGGTGGAGCTTGTTTTCATTACAGCTCTTTCTTTCTGTTCCCCCTTAAAATATTCTCTGAAACCTCTTGCTTGTGGTTTTTTGGGTCTTCATGGATTTTGTGAAGTTTTCTCTATATATTCTAAAGTGCAGGTCCTGGACACTACCACTACTCAGGACCTCTGTGGAGCTGTGCTCAGCCAAAGTAAGGTGTATATATAGTCCATAGCCCCGCCTGTGTTCTCAATAACAAGTGGTGAGAAAAGGGTATCATAAGGTCGTGCTTCCCTTGCTGTACCTTTACTGCCCCAACTTCCTGCAACCTGGCAGTTGGCAGTGTTTCTACTTGTGTCTTTAATGGTTCTCAATGGTCTTTTCACCCATGCATTTATCGAAGTAAATTTGAATCAACTTATCTTTCTGGATTCTCTAGTGTCCTGCAGCAATCATTCCACAACACTTACGTTTTTGACAACATCTGTTTGCTTTTAAGTTGCTGCTTAGATTCATTTCTTTATTCCTGTGTTGTGACTAGTGAATAATCACTCCCTCTTCATGTTCTCCATGGTGCTAATGATTTCATACAGTCTTAAAATATTCACCTAAGGAATCTTTTCCTCTGCTGAAGAATGCTAATCTATCTACTTATCAAGCAGTTGTTTCATACTCTTACTCATCCTTGCTACCTTCCTCTGTCAGCTTCCACTGTCTTTATTCTATTAGATGTGTCCATGGGCTGGGAGGACAGGACCGTACATAATGCTCAAGATGTGGACAGACAGTAGCATCATATTTTTTCTTTTCTCTTTTATTTTCTTTGATTCTTTCCCTTTTCCAATAGTTTGTAATGTTTTGTTTTAAGTACTGAGCAGACATCTTCCTAGAATGATCCACAACACTTCCATGATCCATTTCCTGAGATGTAATAACTGATTTAGAACCTTTCAGTGAGTATGTCTAGTTAGAGTTATTTTTCTCCATGTGTTTTACATTCACCTACATTAAAACTTACCTGCGATTTACAATTTTGCTAGACCTATGTCTCTCCCACAGCTATACCCCAGTTTTGTTAGGCAGTGGTACATTCACTCTTTCCGGCTTTGGTGTGCTTTGGTTCAGCTACCTCATCCTGCTGCCTGCAGCCGCGTTATCCACAGTAGATAACTTGTGGCCATTCTTTTGGTGGTAAATTGAGGTGCTTTATCTGTTTCTTTATCATATTTACCCATCCTGAGTAACCGTCTCATCAAAAGACAGCTTAGTTCTTGCTACCCCAATGCTATTGTAATGCCATTTGAAGGAATCACATTCCAAGCCATAGATGAAATTTTATATTGGGTTTTTTTGCCTGTTTCCAAAAATTTCCATGCCTGATATCAGTGTATAGCAGTGAAGGTATCTTGTTTCAGTTTTCTGCAGGGAAAAAAAGAAGTCTTATACTTCCTTAGTGATATTCTTACTTTAACTGAATAGTATTAAATACAGATGCATGTCAATCTCAGTATCTTTTTAGGTAGGTACTATATTTTTGTCACTAACTTATTGCAACTACTTAGGCTAGAGGTAATTGGAGCTAGTTAATTATATTTTAAAATTCAAATTTCACTGCAAATTCATGCCTACTGAAAAGTATGCTGTAGTCAGGCCAGGAATACTATATTCCACAAAAATAAATGTATATGATCATTTGTTTAAGCATGGTTACTGTCTAGTATTGTAATCTCAGGGAAGGCAGAACAACTATAAAATAAGCATCATCATAAACAAATATATATAATGTAAAAAAATCTCTACCTGTAATTCCTTAATGGACCAAGTCTTCCTAAAGCACAAGCATTGGCTCTTTCAGATGACTTGCTGTATATATTCTTTGTACTTTTTGTAAGCCAAACAGCCTTAATGAAAGCAATTGTTCTTTTTAGGTCAACATTAAAGTCTTGTCCTACTCTTAGGTTTTTGATCCTGTAAATCATCCTTACACCTATCCTTTGAAGCAATTTTTTTCTATAATAACTTGGCAATCATCTTGGTGCTTTCAAATAAAATCTCAACAATACTGAAAGCCTTCCCTTACAATGGGGTCTAGGAATACACTGTATTGGTTCTCCAGGGCTATTTTTTGTAGGGTCTTGTTCCTAACAATAGTGCCAGGAATAATAGTCCTCATTTTCACCTGAAACCAGACCACATTTTTAATCAGATTCACAGTACATAACATACCTCTTGACTTAGCTCCATTGCACTGTCAAAATGCTCTGAGTGCATCTGCAACCACTAATTCTTTCCCCACTTGGTGTTCAATTTGCAAATCATACATTTGTAGCTGAAAAAACAAGCTCTATTCTTAGCAGCAGCAGAATGGTTTGCCAGGCCCCTTTTGGCACTGTCAACAAGTGGTTTATGGTCAGTGTCAGCTAATAGTGGCCTCCCATAAATAAAAACATGAAACATTTTTCACCCATGGACTGAGACCAAAGCCACATTCTTTAATTGAGTTTATTGAAAGCCTGGTTTTTATTCATTCCTGTGGTGATTATTCTATTGGGGTTTTTAAGTTTTGACCACACCATTGTAAAGGATTGTGCAATGCTTTTTTTAGAGCCATCAGTGAACAAACTTGTTTTGCATTTATCATCATAGCAACTTGTGACTGAAATCTCATCAACCCCTTTAATCTCTTCCTTTTTTTAAGGGCCAGAATGAGTGTTTTGTCTTTATCAGGATACCAATTTACTATAGCTTCCTGGTTCATTAAGAACGGAAAAAATCACTTTTATTTACCATTTCTCTAAATATTCCTCTCCTTTCTAGGTAATAGAAAATGCTCCATTTTAGTGCGACTAGTTAGCTTCTTGGAGTTGAAGGGTCCGTTTTCTGTGCTGAATTGCATGCACCTGGATGTTTGTTGGTTCTCCTCGTTGCTGCATGGTTCTGAGGCAAAGAGCCTACTTCCCTACCTTCTTGCCCCAGACTTAGGGGGTTTTGTGAGATTGCTTGGATTTTTCAAGTGTAGTACATAGAACATAGGTGTGAACTTCTTTTTCCTCTGAACATAACCTTGGAACGTGTTTGACACAGCTGGTTCCCCTGCCATCTCCAGCAAATGCATCTGCTGGATGAAACCAAGGGTTTTGACACATTTCTACCGTGGTCTTTTCCCTTAGTACTATTACAGGGAATGTCTTTTCCATACTCTGTAAAACGGAGTGTAAACACCTCATGCAGGAAAAACCTGGAAAACGTTAATGAAAAGATATTACTACCATACCCTTCCTCTTACTTTTTCACACACACACACATACATGAAGTTGAGACCAGAGAAGCAATTAGAAAATCTTCTGCAAAGGCATGGTGAAGGGGCAGTTGCTCAGCAAGCTGCAGAGTTGCAGGGGGAGAGCAGCCCGTGGCAAGAGGAGATGGCCAGTGAAGTCAAGAAGCCACAGCCCATGGCTGGCTGGTGAGCGAGCTCAGCAAGAAGCAGAACGGGCTGTTGCTGGGGAAGGGCAGTGATGCCCAGCAGCAAAAGGTCCCATGGGGAAGAGCCTCCCGCACAGGGGAAGCCAGAGCCCGAAGGGCCATGCTTGGGGGTGCGCATCAGGCTGGGCTGCCACCCATCAGGGTCTTCCCTGGCTCACGGGTCCTTGCCCAAGGCACACGAGGGACACCAACACTGAGCTCTGTGAAGCTTCCCTGATAATAAGCATTGGATTATGGCAGTCTGTTTTCTTCTGTCCATAAGGTTGTTGCTGGTTTTTTCCCTCGGAGCAAACATGTTGCTTTTGGCACCACTTTGGCTTCTGCTCCTCTGACTGTGTTACGAGTAATGTGTCCCATTAGCTCTCAGACTGACTCCATTTGTCATCTGCTGCATCATTGTCCTACGAGGCTTGTTTGAGCTAGCAATATGGTGGCATTCGTTGTTCCTCCTGTGTGTACGCACCACAGAAGTGTGTGTCCAAGGTTTTATATCTTTTTCCATATGCTTGCATTGGCAGTGCTGTTTGGCAAAGGATACGCAGCTTTTTGTGTTATTTTCTTGTGGAATTTTATTTTGAGCTCTTGTATACTTTTCTATCCTGGGGCACTCTTTTTGCATGTCTTGCTGGGCTTAGGTGTCCACTCCTAATGCATGTCATTCTGGACAGGTAGGCTCCTTTCCTTGAGAAATCTAACGGCTTTGTCCAAAGGTTAATTTTGGGAACTCCACAACAGTCTTGAGGTGTTTTGTCTTGCATCTAAATCCAAGTTTATCATTTAATATGTGATTTGCTTAGTGCCACATACTTCCAAACTACAGCCTTCAGCTGTCATCCTTTGTTCAATATTTTTAATTTCTTTTTATTTCTTAGTGTGTTGAAACCTGTTTCTCCTAGGTTTCATCTTCATGTGGAGACACAGACAAGATAAGAAACAGCAGAGGACAAAGTCAAGGTGAAATTATGCAAAAACAATAGCTACACTATTGTTTGTGTAACACAATGTGTGAAATGCACACGGTACTACACTGCACTGGCTGTAAAAAAATTTAGCTTTACTGATTTTTTCGGTTACTGTTGCTCAGACTTTCCTAAAATTATCACTTTCAGAAAGTTCAAAACATGAGCAATTTCAGCCCCCAGACGCTGACATCTGTGAAGAAACACATGTGTAAAGAAAGGGCTGATTTTTAGTAGAAATTGTTTTAGTCTCTTAGCTGTTTAAGCATTGACAGGAATCCGCTGCCTCTTTGTACTGTCCCTCAAAAATGATATTTCAATAAACTTCCTTGTCTAACACAGCAAAATGGAAATAAAATTAAATTTTGAGCTACCAGATGATGCTGTTGAAAGAATATGTTCCTAGTGTATGAACAGGAAAAGAATATATTTGTTGCTTGCTTTCACCTCCAATTCTGACCCAAATGACCCACTCCCCTGCCTTAGCGTCTTAGCAGAGAATATAAACCAGCCCCTACTTCTGAAGGACAGTCATATAATTTCCATCACTCAGCATCACAGTTTGCCTCTGCATAAAGCTTTTCTTGATGGAGGGCTAAGCATGCTGACTTGAAATATGGGGTCATAGAATGGTTTAGGTTGGAAGGAACCTTTAAAGATCATCTAGTCCAACCCCCCTGCCATGGGCAGGGACATCTTTCACTAGATCAGGTTGCTCAAAACCCCATCAAATGTGACCTTGAACATGTCCAATGATGCAGCATCCACAACTTCTCTGGGCAAACTCTATGCTTCAGTTCTTACCCTAAAGGTATTCATATTTAATTTTTATTGGTGCTTTTTCATGCCCTCAGTAAAACAACTCTTCCTCTTCAGGCTGGGAGTGTTTCTTCAGAGGAGTGCTCACTTGTAGGTCAGTTTTCCCACACTGACCCATGAACACTGCTCCCATACACCACCCCTCCACTGCGACCAAAATCCTTCTCTGGCTTTTGCAGAAAAACAGGCACTGAACAACATGAGAAGCAGGAGCTATTCTACCTCTCCATACCACCTATTAGTAGAGAAACACCTTCCTACCATGAGTCTAACCACTAAGTAAGAACTTTCCAGCCTGACACCCTTTACCACTGTGAATTTCATGGTCTGCAAGCACCCTCCCTGCTTCCTCGGCAGTGATGTTCAGTGACTACAGCACCCACCGATGTCCTCTGAGGTCCCTCAGGCCAGAGCCCTCCCTGGCACTTGCAGGGCTGGGGCTGTCACTGCACCGCGGGGCTGCCATGAGGGCTGGGGCTGTGTGCGGGGCTGCGCTGTAGGCAGTGCCAGCTGGGAGCCCCAGGCACAGATGGCTCCCAGACACCATGTCCTACGCGCTGGTATGGCTGCCTGCGCTGGATCTGCTCACAGTTAGAGGGGGTTTGATTTTCTCTGCATATCTCCCTTGGAAATTAACTGTTTCTGTTTCATACATCAGCCACTCTTCTAAATTACAAGTACAAAGTTAGTGGCTGATTGTGCGCTGCCATGGCCTCCTGTTGATGTATTACTGTTTGAACATCTGCCTGTTTAAAAAATCCCTGCTTGCTCTAATTGCAGCTTTGGGCAGCATCTTGGCACAATGGACTTTTGAGGTTTGATTGACTATTTTGTCTATTTTCATCTTCTGTGGAATGATTTTGCTCCTTTACAACAGGCATGGTCTTCTCTGGAAACATCTAAAATTACAGCCATACAAATTACCGCAAAGACCAGAGGGTGAGACATTCTCCCCTCCCAACATTTCTGAGTGCACGTGGCTGGTTAAGTGCAACACTCTTGCATGCAGTGGAGCTGGGCCAGCTGACACCACTTGTGAATCTGGCACTTTGCATTTAGACAAAGCTACTGTTTCGTGCAGAAGCTATTTTTTTCCTCTACGGAAGGAGTCCAGGAACTGCAATCACAAAGGGGTTTGTAAATGAGTCTAAAATTTAGAGTCTCAAAACCACTGTTCAGCTGCTGTTTTATCCTGGATTAGAGATCGCAGGTTCCTGGAAGCCCTCTGCCCCAAAGTGCCGAACAGCTAATGTCATCTTCTTAAACCCATGCCACTAGGCCGCTGCATGAGACGCACTGTGGGTGAGCAAGCTTGCCTGGGGAATGCTTGACTGATTGGACTCCACAGAAAATGCAACAAGGAAAGATAATGGATGCAGACCCCTTAGCTGCCATCACCCTCACTTGTTCAGCACTTCCGTGATTACCCCTGGCATTGGACATCTGTGAGAGAAATTTGACTTGCATCTGAGGCCACCACAGCCAACTGCACAGGGCAGGGTGGGAATATTCTTATTTCCTCTGGGTCTTGTTCCACTTGCCTGGAAGAAGTCAATATGCAGTAGTTCAGAGAGAGAAAGAGGATGAAATTCTTGTTCCTGGTGAATTAGGGCATCCCACCAGAAAAAGGGATATAAGGCTGCCAGGTTTGATGAATATTAAGTATACAGAAGTAAAACTACAGCAATATTTAGACTCTCCCCCAGGTAGGTAAGTATATTGATCACTAGTCTATAAAATAATTTTCACTGTCCCACTGAAAGTAGGAACTTGCCTATAACACCTGGGTACCATTCCTGGATTCAGGCATAAGTTTGCATTCTCTCTTAGTAACTATAAAAAGTCTCTTCTTTCTTTTTTTTTTTTTTTTTGGACCATTACTGGAGTTGTATACATAAATGAAGATTAACCTCAAATGATGGGGAGCTAGAAATTAACCGCAGCATTATTTTAAACAAGTGAGATATCTTGTATGGATCTATGATATTTTTAAACTACCTTTTTCATGTATAATTTTGAGTCCTGTAGCTCACCCAGCATTCTTTTTCCCAGAATTTAAATCCATTTTTCTTTGTTTCACTGAAAATATTCTACATTCCTCAAGTACAGAAAACTATTCTGACTATAAAGCGTTGCAGTTGCAGCTTTTTCTTTTCTGTCACTTCTAGCAGTTAGAGAGTCTTATTTATGACTTTAATATAAATTTCTTCCCTAGTGTATTTGTCATTGTGATCTTGTCGAAACTTTTGGTTTAAGTCATAAAAGATCTTTATCCCCAAAAGCATTATTCTGTATCAGAATTTTGTCTTTTCTCACCCCTAAAAATGAAACTTAAGGTTTTCCTGATACTGTGTGTTAATCCTCTCCATCTTTACAATTCTTTTCAGTAACTGTGATCCCTCTTAGATTTTACACATGTGCTTTATTTTAAACTTGTGATGAACTCAAAGAGACTGCAGTTTGTCTGAGAGACTGGTGGGATGGACAAGAAAGGATCTGTGCCCCTCATTTCTCAGACTTTGGGCTGGAGACAGAGAATGATACCTAAATATAATCAACTAATGTAATTTGAGATATCAGATGGCTCAGATCTCTCAAATGTCCTCGGGCATTTCAAGCCTATGGCCCTTGAAATGGCACTAAATGTCTGTGTTCAGGTAACTGATTCCCACCCCAAAGAGGTGGAATTAAGACACGTGAAGTTAGGTAGCTAAATATAGGTGTTTATATGTGAGCTAGGTGCCAAGTTTGCATTATAGTCAACAGGGCTCAATTCAAACTGGCAGCTGGAGGCACATTATCTGATACCTCATGTCACTCCATGTTTATTTTTAACTTTCATAAAGAGTATGTAATGCAGCTTTTATGTCACACTGGAGTGACAAGAAATCACTCCTCAGCCAGACCTGTGTCAAAGGCATTGCACAATTGCCCTCTTTTCAAACAAAATGGATTTTCACAGGCGTGCATGTGCTGGGTGGCAGGTGGGCTGTAGAATTAGCCAGAGATGTACAAAAGCTTTGCACTCACAGCCCATCATGCAAGGTCCCATGAGGGCCCTCATACTCCAAGAGTATGACCCTGGCTCCATGTCCTTCTTGGTCCCAGCCATCACAGATTCCCACGCTGCTCCTTGCAGCTCAGCAGCAGCACTGTCCCTGGGAAGCAGAGCTGGGGGAGCACCAGCAACTCCAGGAATAGAGAGGCCTCGCCAGCAGACACAGCAGCACACACCAGGCATGCAGTGACGATGATGGTGGAAGTGCCAGAGCAGTGCTAGCAGGCAATGCCTTGCTGCCGCATGTGTTAAACAGGCTGCCGGTGTGCAGCAGATGCAGCTGTGCCCTTGGCATGATTACAGGGTTCACGTGGGGCTGCCGAGAGCTGAGCACGGGGCACGTGTCAGATGCAGGAGGTGGAAATATTGTGGGGCGTGCACAGACACACACAGGCATATTTTGCTCTTCAGGATGTCGAGCGAGAGCAGAGTGGGGAGTAACCAACATGCACAGATTGTCCCAAGGGCCTGAGTTTGATCTGCGACATGTACCCCTGTGACAGTATGCACATCCCCAGGCAATACTTGGAGAGAATAGGTGGACCATGAAGCATCCATCCTTCTTTTGTAAAGCTGAAACTTCTCTAAGTCTTTAGTAAAAAAAAAACCAACAGACTCCCTGCACAAATGTTTTTTCAATTTAGTTTTGTGATCAAAAATACTCTCCTGCTATTACTTTTTGGGTAACAAATCATGCTAGCTAGTGCAGTGGGGTTGTAGGACTGGGAGACCTAGACCTGCCAAGATATGTATGCTAACTGGTCAAAACATACCAAAGATTAAAATTTCAAATAACAGTTTTCACTGAAACCTGAATTTTGGCACAATTTAAAAAACTAGTAGAGGATGGGAGGGCTCAGTGAAGCTCCCACAAATCTTTCAAGGTATCTGTTCTATAACTAAATAATTATAAAAGTGTTGGCATCACATCTGGACATTTTGGTTATGCATTCTCTCTTAAAACAGGGAATAGTTAGGATCAGAACCATATAAACTACTTGGAGGCCCTAAAATATGTCCACATCTTAGGTGTAATAAGCCAAAGCCTTTATGTGCCTAGATATAGCTCAGATATGTGTTTTAAGGATATAATTATGTCTAAGATAATAAAGATAACATCTCAACAACGTATTTTCGTTCCCAAAGAACTAAACAATTTCTCCTATTTCCATAGCAAATGCTTTAAGGAAAGTGAACAGACTAAATAATTTCTAACAGCTTCATTTTTTTTCCAGGGGAATCTTGAAACCTCTTTTAAAAATCACCCACATCTATTCAATATGCAACGCATTACATGAATGTCAAGTTATCACCACATTAGCAATGGAAAGATGTTTTTCAGTAGAAATTTATGCAGCAGAACGAACTCTGAAAAGTGTTTGCCTTGTCTTTTCTGCATTGTGGATTTATTTTCTGGAAAGGTGTGAATGGCCTCCTAACATTGAATCCCAGCTAACATAATTATTTGCAAAGAGTTAGACTTTGATGGCTTTTTTCCTTAAAAGACCAAGAGTAAGACTCACTTCATACAGGGAAAGGGAGGGAGTTGTGCGAAAGAGGTTCCTTCACAGCATTGCTAAGGTAAGACCTGTTGGTGCTGAGCATGTAAAAAAACCACTGGCCTTGGCAGAGCTGAAGTCCCCTCCCTGTGGCTGTCCATAAAGCGTGGCAGTCAGCATCCACTGCCACCCCTGCAACTGATGTTGGAGAAGTCAAGAGGTTCTGACAGTGCAACTTGAAGTGCGAAGACAGTGATTTATCTAGCATCCTTCCCAAAAATCACATTGATATGTGACTGTGTTGTGATGTTTATTCAATTTTCTTTTGTCAGATGATAATATTTGGAAGTAGATGAAAGAAGCACAGGATGATGTGGATATGAAGAGTAAGGCAGGAGAATGGAGAGTTACAGTCAAAGATGAAAGAGAAACAACATTTTGTTGAAAAACTTCCAAAGCAAGTTTCCTCCCAAAATTATAAGCACAAATTCAGACTGGTTTTAGACTCTTTTATAATAAGCAGTTTGGATGGTCCACTATTATTGGTGGGACAAATCAGGTCCCTAAGTTGCTGATGTTTGGGGATAGTTGAAATTTATTTACATTGTGAGGCCAGCTTTATGTGAGCTCCTGTCTATACTTTTGAGGGTACCAAATGATGTCTTTCAGAGTGATTTTCAGAGTTACTGAAAACAGTGTATCTATGTGTGTAGGTACAAATGACAAAGCTCAATAATAAATAGAAATTCTGATTGTTTATTGTACCTGCTGGTCTGGGTACAATACAAGTACTATGTGTTGAGTGATAACCCAGCATTTACTTTCTAAAGAGGCTGCAGAAATAAATATCATAACCCTATTCCTCATCCTAGGAGGGATGATTACCTACTTGAGGTTTTTTAGTGGCAGCAAAACTTCTAAACACTGAGATTTCCCTCTCTAAATGTTAGGATGAAACTCCCAGCCAGTTCATCTGCAATTCCACTCTATGACAAGACCTATAGTATCATCTAGGTCAGGAAAACCACTCTAAACACTCTAAATTTAATACATTACTAAGCTACAGACTTTCTCTTGCGAGACGAAATACGTACATCAGTTTCTATCAATTTAATTTGTGGTGAGATTCTTAGTGGAAAACAAGCAAGTAATTGTGGTGAACCAGCTTTAGCTTTATTTTTTTTTTTTTTTACCTAGCAGCAGAATATTTTGGTGAAAACACTTGAATACAAATCTTTGAAGACTGTGATCTCCTCTTTATGGCTTCTGAAAGATCTGTCATATCATTCTCTTTTTTTTTTTTAACAGCACTCAATTAAATTTTAAAAGGCTTCTATTAAGCTCTCTTTTTGAGTTAGACTCAAACCATTCCCACCAAAAAAATTGTTTAAAAAAAATTTAAAGTCTGATAACTCCCCCTCAAACACAGAAGAGGGAAACCCTCTGTTACTCCTACAGAAAATTGCGATAGGTCACATAGTAGTAATAACCAGAGGGCACTTTAAAGACCTACAAGCAGAATTTCCTTAGGTAAACCTTTTTTCTTCAGAGCAGGCATCGTAGGTTTATTTTGAAACCACTTAGGTCATGTTATTACTTTCTATAGAAAAGATGTAAAAATGTATTTTCTATAAGCAAAAACCCATAACATATTCCCAGCACTAGCTTATTTCTAAATGCCTTCAAAGAACGGGGAGCGGTGGGTGGGGAAAGTCCCCTATATCATGCTGTATCCAGTAAATACTGCAAGGTTAGATTCCTCAATCTACTGTAGTCATCCCTCTACAAAGCTGTATCCGTGATGGATCCTGCAACGTATCCCACTTCTGCTGATGCAGGCGCCTTTAGTAGCTGACATTTTTGCTGCCATGAGAGCTGGAGGGAATCTCTGGCAAGCACTAGGCATAATTTCTTTAGAGAAAGGACACATCCCACTCAAAAAAATACATATCAAGCTATGCCTTACAGTGATTCCAAATTTTCTGCTTTCAGTAAAATTGTAGTTCTCCTTCATAAGAAGTCACCAGGATATGATTTAGGTAATCATACACTTTAAATATTTTAGCGTGAAATATCTTCTTATATCTTAGCACCAGAATATCATACTCTTTTGTCAAGCTGAAATAGATGGATATTTTGCTCTCACCTCTTGAAATAGATGGATATTTTGCTGTTCATTTCAGGAGAATGAAGAATTTCCGTATTGAGCATTTCTTTATTCTAAAAATATTGAAATAGTCCATGAGGTAAGGACTTACTCATCATAAAAGAAGACTACCATAGTCTAGTCATTAATTACTGAAGCTATACCTTCTTGATATAAAAAATAGAAAATTGTCATAGCACAAATAAGCTCGAACAAGTAGATGTTCAAAGTCCAGGGGAAAGCAGTAAAATGCATTGTGTGATTAAGCTGAAGACTGACATCTGATATTTTCTGAGTATCCATTAAAAAAAAGGTTTAAATATAAATTGCAGATTGCAGTAATGCATTCCAGACACTTGCTTGGTCGAAAAGGAAAATATAAATCCAACACGCAATTTTTTTCCATAAGAGGTGAGAACGCTGGGGTCCTGTCCCTGCAGCAAGGGTAGGAGGATGCCCAAGACATTTGCACAGGCTTCTATCTGGAAGAAGGAGCTACACCCAACTGGTGGTGGCCTCTCAACAGAAAAGAGATCAATAAAAGAGTTTGTTGGGGATGTGAGGAGGTGAGGGGGCCCTCTTCTGCTTGGTCTTTAGGTTGGGAGTCTCTGCATCCTGACTCAGAGCTAGCCTGGCAGCTGGAGCTAATTCAAGAAAAGCACAAAAAGCTTGGAGGAAAAGTCAGCTTCAACCTGGCTGCTGTTTCTGGAGAAGACAGTGCCTTCATCTGCTAGCCAGCTCACCGAGTTGACGTGCGAGTGGGCTGAGTCCACAGGGGCTGTCTGTTAGTAAGCCTCACTATCAATGCTAAACAAAAGATTTGCAATGCAAAATAGGGAGCAAAAGAAATCAGAACAAAAACAACAACAGAAATTATGTGTGTTGGAATCTCTGCACTTCAAGTAAGCCATACAAAATCCAAATTGAACTCCCTTCCTGGGTAGGAAGCTCTTAAATTGCACAGCCAGCTTTATTCAACATCATGAGATTCCTCTGGCAGCCCCTCAAAGTCACCTGCCACAGAACAGGGATCACGGATTACATGGCATTCCATTAGCATGTGGGTTTTTCAGGGTCTGACATTTGATTATACTCTCTATCCTTTTTAAATAAAAAGACTGTACATATTTTTAACAAGAGTGCTAATGCATGTGTATGCATACCTTATATATAGAATAAGGTGTATGTGCACTAACTTATATATCTACAATATATATAAGACATAGAAGGCATTACATAATTCCAGGAAACTGTCAAAACCAGCCTTTGAATCACTGCTGATTATTGTTCAATGATTTAAAAAGGTGAGTGATGCATCCCAAACTGACATTTTTCTAATGTGTTTTGTAGATAGATGCTGTCCCCAAGCAAAGCACCTGCAAGATGCCACTGTCATAAGGCAGGTGGCCGATTCCCTCACGTGCACAGTAAAAGGCACACAAACCTCTAAGCCAAAGCTGGAGAGGGGCAGCCTTCCCCAGCTCATTGCTATGTGGAGACTGCGTTACATCTGCAAGGTGGTGGCAGGTCATGCACAGACCTGTGCACTTACTCTCTTGTGCCCCTCGCCTCTCTCCAGTCGTGCATCCATTTGCGCTTCTTCATTAAATCATTGCCATTCTCTGCAAAAGGACCTGGGAGACTCACACTCTGCCCTCCCTGCTTCCCAGCACCCCCCAACCAGTGTCAGCTCTGGAAAGAGCAGGGGCAGTCCATGGGGACAGAAGAGTTTAGGGAACTGCCTTTGCCCTCTGAGCTATTTCACCAAAGGCCTGACTGAGGACATGCTGCCAACAGATTACCTCTCCTGCAATCTTTATCCCTAGGGCCCGTTTTCAGCACACTGGCAGCAGGCAAAGGACACTGTTCCCAGCCGGAGATAACACAGAGACTCTCTCAGATGACACAACACCTTTTTGCTTTCCCGCTTTGCTTCTGCAGAAGGAAAGGGAAAACACAGCTGCCAACTCCTGATGCACAGCCAGGTCCCAAGTCAGGTCCTCCCCCACCTCCAGCATGATGTGACTGGCAGTGAGGATCTAACATGAACAAGTCCAGACCGTTGCATTTCCCCTGTCCCAATCAAAGCAGAGAGTATATCCACGTATTGAGCCACTCTTGGGTCACCAGGCTCCTCAGCAATGAGATGCCTTCTGTCTAGAGATGGAAATAGGAGAAAAGAAGAAGAAGGAAGGACGAGGAGGATAGGCTTCTGTAAAAGCCTCTCCTTTCTTTCATGCTTGGAAAAAAGAGGTAACTATGGTTTCCACCAAATCAGAGGTGGTGCAGGCAGAGAGCCTGGCCCACAGCCTCCGGTCCTCTGTGCTCGGCAGTGGTGCTTTTCTGCCGGGGGATGGAAGGGATAGTCGCCAGCAAGTCAGTTGGTGCGTTTGGGGAAAGGCATGGATATTTAAGAAGTAGAAGTGGCATCGCAGTGGATAAACATGTCTTTCACTAATATCTAAATATTTTCAGAGTTCAGTAGTTGTTTAGTGTGGAAAAGCTGTGGAGAACTGGTGCCAGATTTGGCATCAGCAGGGATTTTGGTGGGAATCGCTGACAGAAAGTTACACTGCTTTTTGAAATAAACTTGGCACCAGACCCAACAAAGTTTACCATCACTGCTGCAGAAAAAAGATCAGTAGAAGTACGAGAAAATATTGGAAATGAATATTTTATGTGCAGGAAGATTAACAGGGAAGCCTAAGAAAAAAATTACAGTGTTGCCCTCATCTTAACTTGTTATTCCACTTCTTAGATTTTCATGTAAGAAATTAGAATTTTCATATTTTGGCCTAACTTGGACATGATCTCAGAACATTTTTAATGGGGTGCTCTTTTGCTTGTAATTTAGTCTTGCCTGTATCCCACACCTAGGTGAGAGTGAACATTTTCTTTGATTTAATAGTCATGAAAGATCACTCATGACGTAGAAGAAACTATGCTGATATTTCTTCTGTGCCCTTTAAAACCTGCTCACTTAATACCCATTAAAAGCAGAAAAAACAATGGAATTGGCAAAAAAGGTTTAAATGTCTTTCCTGCTTTTTATTAACCTTTCAATAGATGACTAGTTTGATTTTTTTTCCAGAAATATCTGGTTTAAAGTTGAACCCCTTTTTTGTTTGTTTAACTGTATGGGATGAACTAGGCTTCAATTTGAAGAACATTTTTACTGTCTGAAGAAATTACATTAATATCCGCCTCTCCTTCTTATTAACAGGAGTTTCCAGAAGTTGGTTTTTGAGGACTGGTGTATTTTTTGCATTTTGTTTCTCATTGATAAGAAAATTGGTATACGGAAAAAAGCCTACATAATAAGACTAATCATTAAGATACGTCTTGGTGCAGTGAGATCCCTCTAATTACAGTAGCCTAATGTGCTGTTTACCGTCAATTACACCAGCAAGGTGTCGTGTATTCAGCCAGATGCTTCATGGCATGGGAAAACAGACTTTTTTTCTGTTGTTGATTTTCACAGTTAGGCAAGTGGGTCCTATAGCTGATCTTCATGTCCTTCATATCTCCAAATCGAATTTGAGAATCAGATATGATAACAGACCTAATAAGATAAAGCAGATTACTTACTTAATATAGCATGATGCCAAGTTTGCCAATTAGTTGTGTTTCTAAATCACTGTACAAGAAGGTGGCTATTACCAGGGAGTTGTTTTTAACTCTAACTGGAAAACAGTTTTCATGAAGGATAATTGCCTGCTAGAGCAAATGCAATGAAGTCCTTCAATCATTAAAATCCCTATCCTTCAAATATGCAGGCAACTCTCATACTTTCATCAAATTCAGTGGAATAAGCTACATGTGTTACTATAAATAGATTGCAAAATTCCAGTAAAATCAACTGAAAAAAAAAATATAGTGAAACATTTAATCTCAGCAGTAAAAAATTTTTCTTATTAAAAAATTTCTTTAAGAATTCAGACTCACATTTGTTTGCTACCTACCAGAGCTGAAGAATGTCAAGAGGATTTATCTTTTGTATGTGGAAAATCACTGACTGATGGGTAATATAAATGACTGTTTGAGAACTAAATTCTGAAGTAGATGCTATTATACACTCTATGCCAGTTAACTGAGTGCTGCTGTATCTTATTATTACCGAAGAGTCTCAATTTTTTTTATTTTAACAAAAACAAAACCTTCTATTATTGTGATTACAGTTGATAATCAAACCACTAGCTGAACATGTTTTCATTAAGATAGTGTAGTTCTCTAAATGCTTTGTGAAGTCTTGTCTCTTTTACTGAAATTTCATTTATGTGAGGAAAAACCAGGATGAAAGGCTCTGGCAGTGTCAAAATAGATAATTTTGACATCTTTAAATGAGAGCTTTATACTTTCCTTTTTGAAATGGCTTTTTACTTTGATTTTTATGTTTCATGCAGACATATGTGAGAAGTGTAAAAAATCTAAATTGGAAAGAATTGATCCATCTGAAACTAGATATTTTTCATTTTGCAGAACACTTTAATATTTAAGTTTTCTTGAACTGGGATAAAAATGTCTCTAGCAAACTCAAAGTTCTGGAAGCATTTTCGTTCTCTGTATAGTTCTAGCTTTGCTTTAAGTTATGGAACAGACATGTTACCAGAGTTACAAGTAAAATGCCCTGTAATAACTCTCTACACTGATGTCTACCCTGGAAGTGTGAACAAACATGAAAGCTTTAAGAGAATCAGTCATCCAAGCACTTTTGGGGTGTTAATTGGAAATTCAGAGACAAGCACTTCTCTCTGGTGATTCCATTTTGCAATTTTTTGAAGAGTAGAGCTGAGACAGAGGAACCACATCCTCTGAGTATTTTCTTCAAACAACCAGCATCCACCCTTATATCATGGAGATGTTCTTCTGGAGAAAAGGAAAATTAACCCTTTGAAACCTGAGAAAGGTTCAAGCCTTGCTTTTCCCTTTCAAGATTTCCTGCAAATCATGCAGTGGTCCTTGGCTTGTGCAAAATGAGGCTTAGCTATCTCAGAGTGGTTCTCTGTGGTTCTCCCCCAAGTTGTCCTTGAGACAGCAAAGAAATGGAAGCAGAAATAGGTGAAATTTAAGGATGTCATTCTAAAAATGGAGGCAAAAGAAACCAATGTCTTAAGCTTTGGGATGGCAAGATTACATTTTTCAGAGGTGGCATGGTGGATTTGCCAGGGACCAGACTTCCCAAAGAGACCCATGTCCCCTGGTTCCTTGGCTACGGTAATGGCAGGTTGTGGTCCAAGCTGCCACCAAGCCTTGTCCTGTTTTGCACCTGGCTTCAGCTGATTACATGGGCCTTCTACTACCCAGACAAGGTCTGATGCCGGTCAGGAAGAAGGGAGATGAAAAGCTGCCTGTTCGGCTGCTGGCATGACCTGCTACCTTGCAGGACAGTGGAATAAGACAGAGTCAGAGACAGAGCAGCTCCAAGCACAGTTTTAAGTTTTTTACCATCATGATTGCCTACAGTGTGGTTGGGGAATGCACTTGGTGTCCCCATCCTGAACCTTTTCAGGGATGCCTCTGTGGAAGCACTTCTGAGTCAGCACAGTCCAACACAGACCATGGCCAACAATATGAGAAAAAAAGGGTGCAGATGTTCTGCTTGATATTGTGGTTTCACCTGCCTAGACCTACACCTACAGCCAGCAATGGATGGTCCTATGTACAGCATCTAAAAATGAGCAGCAGACTTGCATGTTTCCCAGCTGTTAAAAAATTGACAGCGCATGCTGTCCCTCCTGCTGCAGCAGCTGCTTAAATTCACAGTGAATGGGCAAGGGGAGGGAATGACATGCCAAGGTAGGACAACCAGCAGGGCTTTTGGAGGTGGTGCGTGACAGACAATGCTACCACTGGGACATTTCTCACAGGAAAGAGAATGGTTCGGGCAACTCTGCCTGCCCAAATGAAGCTCCTCGTCAGGGGAAATAGAAGTTGCTGATGTGCTGAGCGTGTCAACACCCACTGCAGGGTTTCCAAAAGTGAGCCGTGGTTGTGCAAGCCTCTGTGCCCTTCTGTCTTCAGAGAATAAGCAAATGCTCAGGACTTGTTGAAAATCCCTAAAGACTGGAAGGTAGGATAAATCCAGGCTTGCACGGTGCTGGTTTGTAATGTGAGTCTTGCTGTTGTTGTCCCCAGAGTAGTTTATCCTCAGGCTGAGTATCAGCTTACCAGTGGGAAAAACAGGATGATTTAAAATGTGTTATGTAAAACCAAATATATAAACAAATTGAGATAATCTCTATGTTTTCCTTGATTTCTGTTCATTATGAAGTATATGGCCAATTTCTTTCCTTTCACTATTTTTCCCAAGAACCTAGCTAAGTAAACACAGTTCTGACAGTATTTATAATATAATAATACATGCACATAAGCTCTTGCATCAATAATTTAAGCAACCTTTATAAAACACAGTAAAAAAACTACAGAGTAAGTGAAATGTCTAACTTTTTCCTTTTTTTTTTTTTCGGTGAGTGGAATTCATACCATTTGGGTGGTGCAGTTAAATTCCACTTTAGAAGAAGTTTATAGTACTGTAGTGAAGACTATCAGGAGAACCAATTAAAAACTTTTATATGACTTGCTGTTTATAGTAGTCCTGCTATATTATAATAATAACACTCAGGTATTGGAAAGATTTCCCACATGACACTGTAAATGTAGTTGAATTGTCATTTTCGGTAATCTTTCTCTAACGTCAAGCTTTACTGGAGCAAATGTGGGGAGAGGCTACAAACTGTGTCTATATACGACTCATTCCATGTTTGGCTTTGATTTCTAATACTATGCAGTTCTACCAGAGGAACACAAACCAACTGCAGTACAGGTGATTATACGGACTACATTTAGAGCTAGATCTCCAGAGGTGAAAAGCTGGAGAAGTATCACAATGGATTGACAGGTTTGGGCTGAGAAAACTCCAAATTCACTCGTCTCTTATAGATGTAACTATTGACTTAGTAAAGAATACCAAGTCATGGGAAAAATAAACAGGAAACAAGATATTTTAAGATATAGGTACTATGTACTTTATGTTACACTATACATGAACTGTGGTTTGAGGTTTGGAACAAAAGCAATGGCTCAATAATATCGCCATAATAATAATAATAATAATAATAATAACCTTGTATCCCAGTACCCTGCCAACAAACTATGGCCAGAAACAAGCCCCCAGGTCTCAGCTGGCTGAACGGTCAGAGGTGCTGCATAGCCAATAGTTCCTACTGACTTGTTGAAAGTTCACGTTCCCTTGTTGTTCATAGGAATTTGGATTTAATATATAAGTTAAGGCAGCCAAAGCAGAAGGAAGTTTCTGAGCATCTGTGGCACAGTGAACTAACAGGGCCAGCTGCTCACCAAAACCCAAGAGCCCGACCCTGAGCCAGAGGCACATTTTACCGCATCCTTTGATGCCCCACGTAATCTATGTGGGGATTTTATCCTACCTCCCCAAAACAGTGTGATTGGTGACTGCCCCTGTGCCTTACAGCTCCAGCCACGCAGCTTAAGCCGTCTTTCCAGGTGAGTGATGGGAAAAGGGGCAAACAGAGAGCAAAGCGGTGGAGGAACCTTGGTTTGTTCCCATATCAACAAGGTGTTTGCAGGCTTTCAAATATTATATTAAACTAGTCAATAAGTAGATAAATTACTTTGGTGGAGAGGGGAAAGGAATGTCAGCATCCATTGGAGGAGAGAGGAATATCACTCAAGTGAGCACACACTTGGAAGATTGTACTTCAGACTGTAATATTTTGCAATAGAACAGCAGCATAACTTGGTTTCAGTATGGGTTTAATCCACTCCTTGTCATCTTACTATTTCCACTTGTACGCTTTGATTCAGGGCTGGTTTTTTTTTAAAAATGTTGCTCAAGTGCTTCATGATTAAAATTTTTAAGGCATTTTAAAAATATCTGCAGGGTAACTGAGTCAGATTTTGATTGGTTGTGTATAATAACAGATGTTTGTTAGTACTGTAGAGCAATATAACAACATGCTACAAAATGTTCCATTAGAAATGCATACTTGTTATAAGAATAAGAACATTTAATTGATTTACCCTGTGGTAATAGATTTTTTACTCTTAGTCATGCATTAAAATAGATGTATCTTACACAATGACAAATGTACAAAACATCCCACTGACTAAGCAACATCCGCTTGTGTCAGAGTAATCTTGACTGTGAGCGCAGTCCTCTCCATCTGTGGTAGACGACGGAAGAGACAAGCAAACTCTGTTGGTTTTGAATATGGAGGAAGAGTAGATGTATTTAACCATGGGCTTTTAAACCATCTTAAGGATGATAGCAGCAACTTCCAAAAATTGAGGGGGATATCATTATAACACCATCTGAAGTAACAAATTATTACTCCAATTTTACAGTTGGGAAACTGAGGCATAGACATGCCATGTAATTTCCCCAAATCTGCTCAAGGAGACTTCTGGCTGTCCTGATAAGAGAACACCGAGCTCCTGGCAAACTAATGGATTTGCTGTAGTACCCTCCGTACACGACACATCCAAGATAAATCAGCAGCAGTTAAATTAGAAAACAATCTTCCTTCTGATGCTTTCACATGAGATCTTCCCTTTTTCTAAACCAAGAATTAATTCTTCCTCTTACTTCCTCCATAAAAGCACTTTAATCTGAAAGTTGAGAGACTAATACAACTCTGGCCAAGATCTGAGTTGCTTTTATGTTCTGTCCCCTCCGCTAGCTTAGAAAAGTGTGCATTTTGGGGGTCTTTCCTGCAACGCATTATACTGCCTGCATGACTCCCAACTGAGCAATTAATTAGAGAACTTAAAGAGTTTTCAAAAAAGCTGAAACAAAAATCCCAAAGACTCCATTCCTCTGCATGCTGAACAACTAGCTCAGACAAATGTTTTTCTGATAAAAAACTAGAGTTTTACAGCCCCTGTAGAAAAATTATTTAATATCAATATAAATGTTTCCCTTGTTTACTAAAAATTTGTAAAACCTACATCCTAAATTGTTCTTAAAAATACTGCAGAGAAAAGCTTTTCTCAGGCAGATCTCTCTATTGATCCTGCCATAAACTTAATGCTCTCATGTCGTAGTAAAATTTCTTAGTCAAGTCTCATTCCGCATGCCTCTAAGAAGGAACATAATGTCTAAAGTGAGTAGCAAATCTCAACTTTACTCACCTGAAGTTGTCTGGAACAAAATGGGCAGAAAGCTAAATGTACTAAATGGCAACATGCTAGATGCTGAACCCCTTTAGGAACACACTGAAAATTGGGGAACTTGGCAGGACACTTCTAGTTAAGCTCCCTTCCAGATATTTCCTGAAGGTGTGATCTTTGCCCTTCTATCTCCTTAGAAAGAGTTTATGCCCTCTGAACAAATGAGCAAAGTTAAGGGTAGGAAGTGGAAGCTTTTGGGGGCTTCTTTCTTCTCCAGAAGGGCAACCTAGGGATCAATAGTTGGCATGAAGTTCTCTATTTAACTTTAAAAAATTGGTATCCAATACCATCATATCACTTTTCAGGATGTAAGGCAAGAAGAAAACAAATTTAAAGGTGTTACAGTGTGGTAGACCCACCACTTGTAGCAACCACAGAAGTAATAAAAGAATATTCATTTTATGTCAAAAAGGAATATACGCTATGTTATTAAGCATTTTATTTTGTCAGAGCTCTGTAACAAGTCACTGAAATAATTGTACTAGAAGTCACGAAAGCCGTGATCCTCAGGGAGACAAAGTGTTCCAGACCTGTGGAATTGCTTGATCTTTGTAGTGTTGCTCCCAAAGCAGATGCATGCTTCTGGTGATTGGGGTAAGTAAGATGATAGGTACCCACAGTTACATGCAAAATTAAAAGTCAAAATCTAGGAGGAGCGTATTTCCCATATGCTACTGGTACAAGTGCATAAGGCAAGGCTACATTTGAAATAACAATAAATAAATGAGAATAGTCGTCTTTATACTATTTTGGCAGGAGAAAGAGGACTGCATGTAAATATTAACTTAATAATTTAAAATAGTTTGTTTACCTGCAGTTACATGTGTTTCAAGAAATCTGTAAGCTGCAGATTTCATTTTAAGTAACTGCAAGCATCTGATCTAGTGCAATAGTTTGACAGCTGATAAGCGTAGCATGGAAAATGTGTAGGATTTTGTGTTTCCACAGCCTAACACCAGTCAGGCTTCCACTATGCCGCCTTTGTGCCAGCCTCTTTCATCGGAGCATACATTTTAATGAAAAAAACATTGCAGTAATCAGTTTGAGAAGACTTAGAGCCAGGGATAGAACCCGGCTTCAAAAAAGCAAAAGCCTGGGAATGTTCTCCAATGGGAAGCAATTAGAATAATACAGAAAAGTTAGGTGTTATTGAATGCTACAAGAGGTAAACAGAGCAGTGCAGCCATGGAAACCACCGCACCGGCAGGTGTCCTCTGATGGAACGTGCAGAACCTCAGAGGGACGCACAGAAATACCCAACCTGCACCTCCTTCCTTTCTCTGCTTCCTGCTTACTTCCTCTTCTGTCTCGATATGAATCATCATCAGTGGGCAAGTGAAGAGGAACTGCCAATCACTATGCCTCTCCGGGCTCCAGAGATAGGCTTCTGAAGCTCTCGTCAATAAAGATAAGCATGTTCTTCCCCCCATAGAAAACGTATTATTTCCTAGTTCCCTGAAGCCCCAAATAGCAAGACCTATCATTTCTTTTAAGAAATTTGAGTCCCACTTGACATCATTGACTAGCCAGCACATGACTGCACTAAATTGCCACAGTTTTAAATAGTGGATACACGGCTTCTGAAAATAAACAGAAAAGCTGTCAGACGATATATGCAAATGAGCCAAATATATAAAAATATGTCTTTTCAAAATTTATAAACAGGTACTAGGAAATAAATAGAACCTGCAAAATACAATATTCCATTACTCTTGCCTTATTCTTTCTTAACTAGAGAACGACATGTGCTATACAAAAACCTAAAATAACCAAAAATAATGAGCAGTATTCATTACTGATGTCATTCCACCGAAGTTAGCACAGACACAATGGGAAACAGAGTCTGGATCAGCATCTCAACTGCCCTTATTTAGATGCGTACTAATTAAACAAACTCCATTCAACAATTGTTCCTGCAAACCCTAATCCTCTTAATATGTAATCACTTGTGGTAGTAATTAAAAAAAGAGATATATTTAACTTAAGGCTATTTTAAAACACTTAAGATATAATAGAAAATGATATTACAGAAACATAAAGTACCTCAAAAAGAAATAGAAAACAAACACAGACACCATTTACCATGGCTGGCTGTGTAAACTCAACACGTTCACATGATTAATATTTTGGAAATTCAAATAAAGAGGGATCGCCCTGTCTGAAATTTAATTGTTCCAACATACTTTTACATGGATACTTTTTTATGTATCTGCTCCCTTCAGGGAATAGCTCAAGACTGGCAATGCTTATAAACCATTGTGTAAGCAGTCACAGAAGTATTTAATCATAACAGCATTAAATTCACGTTGACCAAATTTAACAAAAAGATGTGTTTTTTACCACCATGTTTTTGCCATCATTTACACACAAGTCCAATCACAGCCGTGACGGCGAAGGGATCGCATGGATAGGGGAGGAATACTTTTGATTTGGTTTTTGGGGGGTTGTGGAGTTTTTTTGGGGGGTGATTTTTTTCCCCTGATGGCATCAATTTTTCTTTGAAATTCCTTTGAGGAATGACTTAACATTTATTAAAAGAGCCACGCTGCCTGCGGGGAAGGGGAGAGAAGGACATCTCCCGCCATCCCCCTGCCATGCCGCTCCTCCGTGCCCGCTGCAGCCGCTCCCCGCGGCCCCCGGGGGGTCCGCCGGGGGCCGAGCGGTGCGGGGGATGCGGAGGATGCGGAGCGCACCGTCAGCCCCGCACCTCGACTTCGGTGTTCACCAGCAGCATCGCAGCGCTAAGGGCGGTGTCAAATAAAGATAAATTTTAGTTTTCTTTCTGTTCTGGTCAGTCTACCGGCTCCAGCCTCCTAAAAAAGTCAGTTAGTAGGTCTTAAGTCAGAAGAAATGATGCTTAGTGGCCTCATGATTGTGGGGCATTTCCGCAACGTGTGTTTTGCTGTAAATTCTTCCCTTTTACAAAGCATATTGTTTGATATCATAGAATCATAGAACGGTTTGGGTTGGAAGGGACCTTAAAGATCATCTCGTTCCAACCCCCCTGCCATGGGCAGGGACACCTTCCATTACACCAGGTTGCTCAAAGCCCCATCCAACCTGGCCTTGAACACTTCCAGGGATGGGGCATCCACAGCCGCTCTGGGCAAGCTGTTCCAGTGCCTCACCACCCTCCTAGTGAAGAATTTCTTCCTTATATCTAACCTAAATCTACCCTCTTTCAGTTTAAAGCCATTACCCCTTGTCCTGTCACTACATGCCCTTGTAAAAAGCGCTTCTCCAGCTTTCTTGTAGTGATACCATGGTTAGACTTTATTTAGTGAAATGTTTGTGTTAAGCTGCCTAGGCCCCAATTAAGGCATGCTGATACCTTGAACAAAAGCTAAAAGATAGAAGGTTCCACTGTGCCTTTTGTGGTGGACGTAATTGTTACCTCAAATGTATATATATACATATATTCTTCTTGGATGAAATAAAATAGTGCAGAAGTTATTAGTAGTTATTAGTAATCAGGAAAGGATTACGGTTAGGAGTAGAAACTAACACCTGAGAATTTTAACAAGGCAGTGAATAATGCTTACACCAGATAAGAAAGTCTTAGCGATGAATGCCTCATTCACAAGAGCCCCTAAAAGAATACAATTCAGTAGAACTTCAAGGACTAACGGTGGAAACATCCTGCTACAGAGAAGGCTGTGAAGATATGGGAAGGCCACAAATCACTCAGCAGTGATAAAAGGGAACTTCTTGGCCCAGAAGGCGCTGAAGCACAGAAACTGGGGGAAAGGAAATTCCGGCAGGGGGAGATCGCAACCACCGACTCAACTGAGGGACAAAAAGAACTACCCCCCCACACTCTTTGTAAGCATGCGCAGTTAATTAAAATCACACTGTAACTTTAAAACCGAAGCGAGAGAAATATAGGCCAATGAAAGAAGAGGATGCTTAGTCAGACTAATGATTATGTATTAGATAGGTGTGGTGTGTTAACTTTCATGTATAAATGTCAAAAATGAACTCCAGTAGATATGCACGTTAGGTGGAATGATCCCCCGTGCATCCAGCGCTGTAATAAAGAATGCCTGCTTTCTAAAACTCCAAAACGAGTCTTAGAGAGTTTTTCCCTGACCGGCTTTGCGGTTATCAGTAGGCCCCCTTCAGGCTGCTATAAAGTCTCCCTGGTGCCTTCTCTTCTTCAGGCTGAACAACCCCAACTCTCTCAGCCTGTCTTCATGGGAGAGGTGCTCCAGCCCTCTGATCATCTTCGTGGCCCTCCTCTGGACCCACTCCAACAGGTCCATGTCCTTCTTATGTTGGGAGCCCAGAGCTGAATGCAGTACTCCAGGTGGTATGTCACGAGAGCAGAGTAGAGGGGGAGAATCACCTCCCTCGACCTGCTGGCCACGCTTCTTTTGATGCAGCCCGGGATACAGTTGGGTTTCTAGGCCACAAACGCACGTTACCAGGTCACATTGAGCTTCTCATCAATCAACACGCCCAAGTCCTTCTCCTTAGGGCTGCTTTCAATCCATTCTCCATCCAGCCTGTATCTGTGCTTGGAATTGTCCCAACCCAGGCGCGGGACCTTGCACTTGGCCTTATTGAACTTCATGAGGTTCGCACGGGCCCACCTCTCAAGCCTGTCAAGGTCCCTCTGGATGGCATCCCTTCCCTCCAGCATGTTGACCGCACCACACAGCTTGGTGTCGTCAGCAAACTTGCTGAGGGTGCACTCAATCCCACTGTCCAAGTTGCTGACAAAGATGTTAAACAGTGCCGGTCCCAATACTGATGCCTGAGGAACTCCACTTGTCACTGGTCTCCACTTGGACATCGAGCCGTTGACCGCAACTCTTTGAGTGCAACCATCCAGCCAATTCCTTATCCACCAAGTGGTCCATCTGTCAAATCCATGTCTCTCCAATTTAGAGATAAGGATGTTGTGTGGGACAGTGTCAAATGCTTTGCACAAGTCCAGGTAGATGACGGCAGTTGCTCTTCCCTTATCCACCAATGCTGTAACCCCATTGTAGAAGGCCACCAAACTTGTCAGGCACAATTTGCCCTTAGTGAAACCATGTTGGCTGTCACCAGTCACCTCCTTATTTTCCATGTGCCTTAACATAGTTTCCAGGAGGATCTGCTCCATGATCTTGCGGGGCACAGAGGTGAGACTGACTGGCCTGTAGTTCTCCAGGTCTTCCTTTTTTCCCTTTTTAAAAATGGGGGTTATGTTTCCCCTTTTCCAGTCAGGGGGAACTTCACCAGACTGCTCAAATATGATGGACAGTGGCTTAGCAACTTCATCTGCCAGTTCCCTCAGGACCCGCAGATGCATCTCATCAGGTCCCATGGGCTTGTGCACCTTCAGGTTCCTTAGATGGTCTCAGACCTGATCTTCTCCTACTGTGGGCGATTCTTCATTCTCCCAGTCCCTGCCTTTGCCTTCTGCAACTTGGGCGGTGTGGCTCGAGCACTTGCCGGTGAAGACTGAGGCAAAAAAGTCATTGAGTACCTCAGCCTTCTCCATATCCTGGGTAACCGGGTCTCCCGATTCCTTCCAGAGAGGGCCCACATTTTCCCGAGTCTTCCTTTTATCACCGATGTACCTGTAGAAGTTTTTCTTGTTGCCCTTGACATCCCTGGTGAGATAATTCTGTCAGAGCTTTAGCTTTCCTAACCTGATCCCTGGCTGCTCGGACGATTTCTCTGTATTCCTCCCAGGCCACCTGTCCTTGCTTCCACCCTCTGTAGGCTTCCTTTCTGTGTTTGAGTTTGTCCAGGAGCTCCTTGTTCATCCATGCAGGCCTCCTGGCGTTATTGCCCAACTTCCTCTTTGTTGGGATGCACCGCTCCTGAGCTTGGAGGAGGTGATCCTTGAATATTAACCAGCTTTCTTGGGCCCCTCTTCCCTCTAGGGCTTTCCCATGGTACTCTACCAAGCAGATCCCTGAAGAGGCCAAAGTCTGCCCTCCTGAAGTGCAGGGCAGTGAGCTTGCTGTGTACCCTCCTTGCTGCCCTAAGGATCTTGAACTCTACCATTTCATGGTCACTGCAGCCAAGGCTGCCCTTGAGCTTCACATTCCCCACCAGTGCCTCCTTGTTGGTGAGAACAAGATCCAGCATAGCACCTCTCCTCATTGGCTCCTCTATCACTTGCAGAAGGAAGTTATTATCAACGCATTCCAGGAAACTCCTGGATTGCTTATGCCCTGCTGTGTTGTCCCTCCAACAGATATTGGGGTGGTTGAAGTCCCCCCTGAGGACCAGGGCTTGTGAACGTGAGGCTGCTCCTATCTGTCTATAGAGGGCCTCATCAGCTCGGTCTTCCTGGTTGGGTGGCCTGTAGCAGACCCCCACTATAATGTCACCTGTCCCCGCCCTCAGTTTAGTCCTGACCCATAAGCTCTTGGTCAGCTCCCCATCCATCCCCAGGCGCAGCTACATGCACTCCAGCTGGTCATTGACATAGGGGGTGACATCCCCTCTTTGTCTCCCCTGCTTGTCCTTCCCAAAGAGCCTGTATCCTTCGATTCCAACACTCCAGTCATAGGAACCATCCCACCACATCTCTGTGATGCCAATAAGATCATAGCCCTGCAGGCATGCGCACATCTCTAACTCCTTTTGTTTATTCCCCATGCTATGTGTGTTTGCATAGAGGCATTTAAGCTGAGCCCCTGAGCAAGCTGACTTACTGGCTGGAGTGGCTGGAATTCCTTTTTGCTGCTCTTCAGGTGCTCTCTTGCTGACCTGTGATCCTTCTCCAGGCTCTGGGCATCTGTTGCTGGCAGTGGCATCAAACTGGTAGGAGTGGGATGGATTGAGGTTCCCCTTCCTTGGCAACTTTAGTTTAAAGCCCTCTTCACCAGCTTGCAAGCCTATGACCGAATATGCTCTTCCCCTTCTCTGACAGATGATGTACCCCATCAGCCCTCAATAGACCAGGTTTCTCAAAGCGAGTCCCATGGTCTAAGTAGCCAAACCCCTGGCTGTGGCACCAGTCCTGTAAACATTTGTTGATTTGCCTGATTTGACTGGCTTTTTCAAACTCTTTCTCTTTGACCAGGAGGATTGATGAAAAAACTACCTGCATTCCAGAGTCGCTTACTGCTGCTCCCAGGGCTCTGTAATCCTTGACACTCCTCAGACTGCTCCTGGCTGTATCACTGGTGCCCACGACACAACAGCAGCGGATAATAGTCAGTGGATGGTACGAGGCTTGGTAGTCTCTCAGTGACATCCCTGATACGAGCCCCCGGTAAGCAGCACACCTCTCTAGAGAGTGCATGATGTCAGCAAATGGGTGCCTCCGTACCTCTCAGAAGAGAGTCGCCTACTACTATCACCCATCGCCTTGTCTTACTTGCACTGGTTGTTACACGGGGAGCAGATCGGGCTGCCTTACTCAGCTCCAGCGTCTCTGCTGGTGTGACGGGTCTTTCCTCTTCAGTCTGCAGAGCAGCAAAGCAGTTCTGCAAGGGCACCTCAGGCTTCGGGNGACGGGTCTTTCCTCTTCAGTCTGCAGAGCAGCAAAGCAGTTCTGCAAGGGCACCTCAGGCTTCGGGGGAAGCCTCTTCCTCCTGCTGGTCCTTGCCGTTGCAACCGCCCATTCTTCTGCATTATTGGCCCCGCTCCTTTCTGTGTGCGCCGGTGGGGGAGTTTTTGGCTGTTTGGCTGCAGGCTGTGGTCCCACTGCAGACTGCGCTTGGAACCAGCTATCTAACTCCTTCTCAGCCTCCCTGATGTTATGCAGCCTTCTCACCGCCTCCTGAGGCTCAGCCACCTGCTGCAGGAAGTCCTCCACCGGGGCACACCTTTTGCAGGCAGGTCTGCCGCCTGTCCCTGCCCCAGGAGAAAGGTCTAGGCACTTCCTGCAGTCTGACGTCTGCAATGCAGCCTCTCCCTTCAGCAGCTCCATCTAGGTGGAGGCATCAGCCACCGCTGGGGTAGATGGTGCAGACCCCCAGCCGGAGCTGCAGCCTTTGCTCTCAGGTGAGTGCCCACCATTCTGCCTTGAGGGTCAGGTAGGACGAGTGCCCTTGGCCTGTGCAGATGGTCACAGAACAGTGCCCGGTTGCTGGGTTATGTGTACTTCAAGTCTCCCACTTGGCCAGTGGAATGCCCCTCCTTCGACAGAGGCGCCCTCGCTGCGTGCCCTCCCGCGCAAACTGCCGCGCCACGCCCTGGCTGCCACGCCACGCCCTGTTTGCCCATCCTGTTCGCAATGCTCCTCAGAGGTGCGCTTTAGGAAGAGAACGTACCGGTTCGGTGGGCAGCAAATAATCATGCAAGTGGAGGTAAGGTTGCGCGGTGGAAATTATTGCTCCTAACTCATGCAGTGCATGAAACCAAAATGCTTTTAATAGGGCTCCTCAGCCAAAGGCAATGTACGAAAGAGATTGTCCTATACTATATTAAAGAAAGAAAACCTGTTTGTTTTGATTAAGATCCTAATAAATATTACTTGGGGTCTAAAGCAACACTGCTCTCCTGAAATTGTCATCAGCATTGCAAATGCTCCCCTCATTAGAAAATAAAGTCAGTAATTCTTCATCAGTTGAGCAGAAGTAAACAATAAAATGTTTGTTACTATTTGGGGCTCATTTGTTTCAGCAGGAAACTGCCTCCACTGTTAGGCTACTCAAGCGTACAGATTCGCTCTGGTAACAGAGAGGTATCCTTATCTGTATGGATTTAAATATGGAAAGAGACAGTGAATGGAAAGAACAACTTCAATCAAGATATTTTAAGTTACAACTGAATCGTGTGTTTATGGCCCCAGACAGCATGCTCTGCAAAACGTTCCAAAACACTCGTCTCTAAGCTTTCAACTACTTTTCCCTTCTGCTCCAGTGAAACATTTTGAGAAAAAAAAAAAAAAAAAAAGGTTTGCTATCAAGATCTAACATAAGGAAGGTGGAATAATAGTGATAACTATTTCCAACTGAGTTATGAAGGTAGTTTGTTGCTTTTATTTATCACCCATCATCATCACCTAGGCCAACATTTCTTTTTGAAATATGTTAGAGTTTGTTTCCAGTACATGATCTTTACACTATAAAAAACATTTCAGAACCATAGTTTTATAGTGCACCTATTAGAAGAGAATGGCTTAAATTTCTAGTTTCTCTCTTTATTGCAGTGATAGGATAGCTGCTTCTAGAAACCAGTCTAGACAATATGTCATATCTCCCTTCCGCAGCTACTGCACACACGATATAGGAAACTCTCCTGCTACTGGTTACTCATTAAAGTTAAGTGATAGGGATCCACATGGCAAGGTTAAATTTCAACACTTTAAACCCTGCTGAAAGTTGCTAATAATAATGTTTAATTTCCTTCCAAGCATTTATGGTATCATCAAATTGAGCTGGTTATTTTCTTTTTCTCATTAGTTGGAACCAATGAACCTCCCTGCAGAATAGCAATCTTCAGGCAGACTAACAAAATAGAGGCAGGATTTGACCCCTGCTTAAATTAAACAATCTGAACAGTTATAATGTGAATGTCCTATTAATCAGACACAAAGTCAGATCAATATTTTCAAAAAGGACTAGAGATTTCAATATCTTAGTAGGGAAATGCTAACAGAAACATGATTTTCAAACCAGGAGCACTCAACACTTTCTTAAAATCGTCTGTTATGTAGGGCAACTAAAATAACTACTCCCTTTTGAAAAACAAAAATTTTGAAATGCTGCCTTTTTATTTGGGGAAAATGAGGTTTGCAACTAATCATCCATCACCTCTTGACACTGAAAAGTCTTGCCGCAAAAAAATTCAGGCAAGTTCAAAACATCTCACAGGGAAAGAAAGAGATGAGAAAAGGAAGGGTGTTCGCTATGGCAGAGAGGGCTGGAGAAAGGAAGGGGAAGTCAACGGGCTACAGAGTGGTGGGACCCATGGCTGAGACAGGGCAGGCGCCTGGTCTTGTGCTGTTCCTTGCGGTTATGCTCGCATGGGACTGTGCTACGATGTCTCTCTCTCTGCTCATTCTCCCATCCCCCTCTTACTGGAGAAGCAATCGGAAGAGCTATTACATCAAAGGCAGAAATGACTGCTATCCTTTCAACCCTCTGCCCCCTGCACATAAGGTTTGTGATTTTGCAGCAGTGCAGGATATCAGCAGTGACAGATGCTTATGTGTCCTTACAGTATTGACCAGGTCAAACTTATCAATGGGTTTTTATTTCACAGGGTAGGTCATAAAGTATTCATTGCCCTAGGTCATCTAGACTCATGGAATAATTTAGGTTGGAAGGAACTTCTAGAGGTCATCTACTCCAACCTGCCCAATGCATGGCTCTCGTCAAGGTTATGTCAGGTTGCTTTAGGCCTTCTAAGCTTTGAAAAACTCCAAGGACAGAGATTTCACAACCTATATGGGCACCTGTGTCAGTGTCCAACCACCTTCATGGTAAAAGGTTGTGGGTTTTGCCTTATATCTGTATTTGTACATCTTGCTTCTCATGTAAATACTCCCATAGTAAATCTGGCCTATGGCATTTAATCATCTTCTCCCCAACCCTACAAGGATATTAAAAATCACTTTTGGCTCATACGTTTCCTTGCAGACAGTGATATATGTGGAGACATAAAACAAGCTGGCTTTAAATACCTCACAGCTTCTTTTTTATTCTTATTTTGAAATGAAACAACTACCTCCAGCCTTTCTCCAGGAATATAGCTGTTAGACCCTCCCTTTAAGCTGTGTGGGAAAAAGCCCTGTTCTCCACTATTGTCTTATTCCCCATGTTTATGACTCCTGCTTACCTGTTGTTGTAAACTTTGTCTCGTTATTGTTGTTGTCTCACAGCCTCACTAGATCGCCTATATTCCTCTTAACCTTTGCTTTCTTGTTTTTCATCTTTCTCCTGATGGAGATTTTTAAAGTGCATGCTTTAGGATGAGATTTAAGAACATGGGTAAGTCAAGTGCCTAACCATGCCTGTAGAAGCCTAAGGAACTCCTTTCTGATGTGCTACAGTTCCAACAGCTCTGACTGAATCTCATCACTCATCCAGCAGGAGCTCTTGAGGGCCCTATTGACCTTGGTCGCTTTCTCCTCCGCCTTTACAATTTACCTAATGACAGGAATAAATCTTACTGAAGTCAACAGGAATGCAGTAGCAGAAAGGAGGAGCCCCAGGCATACAATTCCTGCAAAAGGTTTCCAATGACTAGCTGTTCTCTGATACGCTAATGGAAGTACACGCTGTCAGAGTTCGTATCTATTCCAGCTTTCTGTGGTGCCTCTAGCTTATGAGTAAGTTCTCGTTATGTCACTTTGGTAACTCAGAGGGCACATCTTATTCAAATTCTTTGAGGATCATAAATGCTGTCAAATTATTTGAACAGGCATATCAAGAAGGCCAAATATTTCTATATTTTTAATGAAAAATGGCAGTAAATTATTTTTTTATTTTAAAATGTACCTGCAGAATATATTAGGTTGGTGATTAACCATCTAATTTAGAAAGAATATTACAATGAATTACAGTGATTTAATTTTGAGTATTTATGCTATGAATAAAGCCTAAGACACAAGAACATTTGTATGCAAGATGAACAGCTGATGATCTTCTGAGAATATAAAATCACTCCTAGATCTCAACAAAGACTTTAGATGCCAGGAAACTCTGTGCTTTAGCCCGTAAAATTTTAAGTCCTATTCCAAGAGCAGAAACCAGACTCCTGTGTTAGGACTAGGCCATCTCAATAATGCGTGAAGCGTATAGGCATCTCCGTACGAGAGTCGCAGAAGCCAGGGCGTCAAACAAGGAGCCTCTTAAACTGGCCAGAAACATGCAGAGGGTATCTCCTCTTTTGTCCCGTACATGAGATTAGTGATGATGCCAACCTGTCCTAGTGGTCAGTGGTCAGAGCACTCCCTCCAGCCTCAGCATGGTTCTGCTGCCCAGGAGCAACACGTAGAGATGTTCAGCATTTCTGAAGTACAAGCACCCTGAGGTAAGAGCACCTGAAGTGGTTGGCTCTCTCCACGCTACTCTGCATAGATTTTCTTACATTTATTTGGGCCAGAGAGAGCAAAGGTGAGCATATCTCCTGCATCTACAAGTTAGTCTGTGGAAACAAACAGCATAAATGCAAATGTTCCAATTGACTCAAGTGAAGACTGACAGGTTTCTAGGTATTTTCAGAAGAAAAATTTTAGGCGATTCTGAAATACTAATGTCAAAAATTTCAATGCTTCAAAGATTAGGCCATAGTTGAATAGGAATTTTGAAAATCAGAGCTGTTATAGTACAAGTGGAAAAGATGTGCAGTGAAAGGGAAAGAAGAGATGGCCAGAAGTTCATGTCTGGCAAATAATGAAGGTCACTATAGTCTAAAGGAAAAGCTCATAATGAGATACATCAAAATATCAGCCACCAGCTTCTTTCAGGTACATCTGTAGATGTAATGCATGATCTAATACATAAACTAAGACTATGTATTGCTTTGCCTTAAAGGAATTTTGTTAACTCTAGGGATCAGAGCTTTCACAGAATACGTCCTCCATACCCAAAGAAACCAGAAACAAATCCAAACCAAAAAAAATCCTTACTTGTCTCCTACACTGGAAACCTGAAAAAAGAATGTCCTCCTGCTGAATTCCTAAGAAGCCATGTTCTGACCTTGCCAGGTTTCTTCAGGTCTGCTGTGGGTTGTTACCATGCCTGCTTGAAGGAACTGCCGACTTGCAAACTAGCCAAATTGCACTCTTCTTGAAAACAAGCAATTTTGAAGACAATATCCCAAGGATCCCAAGGATCTCTTTTCTTATTTAGAAACTGTTCGGCTACAAAAGACTGCATT
Source organism: Fregata magnificens (assembly GCA_013389945.1). Taxonomy (NCBI): domain Eukaryota; kingdom Metazoa; phylum Chordata; class Aves; order Suliformes; family Fregatidae; genus Fregata; species Fregata magnificens. The sequence goes on from WAAD01035207.1 coordinate 139,509, forward strand.
AAACATTAACATTTTTGATTGGCATGTTTTCTCCAAAACTTCTAGGTATTTTGGGGACTATCATTCTGAAAATCTAAATATTTTGAGAAATGAAACATTTTATCTGAAAAAATATTTCATATGCTATTCTATTTGTATTATATTCCCAGCTCCTGTATGGTAATCTTCTCTGCTGTTCTTAGTATAGACTCATGTCTTTTTTTTTTTTTTTTAAATGGTCAAATGCTTTGGTTTCACTAGATTAGAGAGTGGGAATGGTCCCTGGAGCAGGCCCTGCACCTGTGGCAGAGCTGGCGCAATTCAAAACATAGGCTCTTCTTTCGTCACCAGGCTGTTTGCTCAGGAGTCCAGACAGTTCAATCACAGAGGGAGGAGGCTTAGGAAGGAAGGAAGAAAAGCACAACAGAATAGTAAAAAAACCCCCAGAAAATGAAAGAGAAAGTAAAACAGATGAACAGAAGAGCCATTTAGGAGAGAGGGTGTTGGGGTCTGGCAATGGCTTTACAGAGAGGTATGCCTTACTAATGGAGAGTGATGTTTAGATATTTAGTTAAGTAGGAATGAATGGAATCAATTAATTCTCTTATCAGGGATGAATATCTGATGAGTGAGAGGAAACACTAGATGTCGGGAGGCAAAATGAACGTTTTGCTAGGACAGCCGGACAGCACAGAAGCAAGGCCAGGAATTTCTGCTGTTGAGCTGGACCAGGCAGGGAGAGGAGGCCAAACTGTTCCTCTGGCTGGGCAGGAGCAAACAGCTCCTGGCAGAGGAAGGGGTCCACCAGAAACAGTTTGGGAACTGGCACTGGTTTTTACAGATGTAACAACCAGGCAGAAGTGTTTCTAGCATACCTCTGGCCCACGAGGCACAAGCACCGCGAGTGAGCCATTCACGTCTTGTACTCCAATTAAACTTTAGCCTGTGCTGGTAGTAACCTAGAGTGATTATCAGTGCCGGCCATGGTCTGCTTGGAATGAAAGTCTGGTCTCAGGACAGCTCTTTGTGGAGACAGGTCTTCCTCAGGGTTAGCAACCTCGTAGCAGTCTAACAGCAAGGTCAACACATAAAAGGGACATCAAAACTAAATTACTTTTGAAGGCACTGTCTTCAGGTCAAGGTTAAGGCATCTCATGAAGAATGCAGCAGGAAGGTTGGGCAGTCCTTTCTTCTGTGTTCAGCGCATGAATGCCTCATGCTACTGACAGTCTTCCTTCTGTCATTTATAGGAAAAAAGCCTGCAGGAAAATATTCCAACACCTTGGAACATTAAAGTAATATATATAATACTCCAACATTTTGGAATATTAATATCAAAGCCCTGCTACAGCTGCTAGCATGTTACATGTGCTGACTAGACAGCTTGTAATATGCATCCTAACATGCTGTTCACCTCACCTGACATTTTGCTAATGATTGATTATGCAATAGTGATGCTCAGTTTGGGGTTTCCTGGAGATGCATACCATGTATTACAGGCCATACAACAGGTCCACATAGCAAATGAATTGTTCCTAACACCTAAGTGCTTTGAAAGCTTATTCCTGACTCTTGTATGCTTGGCACCAAGAATAGCTATGTGTATCCCCTCCTCCATATAATTATGCAGAAAGCTAAAAATCTTACGAAGAGATGCAAAACTAGAGCATATGTGATACCTCACCGTATTATATAACACAAAAAAGGTTATTAACAAGCAACTCAAATGAACTCAAAACATGATACCACGGTAAACTGACCTTTGCAAAGCATTGCTACAAAGGCCCTCCAGCTTGCACTCTGGCTGCTTTTCTGTTTAAAAAAGCCGCTGTATGTACGTGATTTGCACCGTTCCCCCTTTGCAGCATTTGAGTGTCTTACACCGCTCCATGAATTTATGCTGACAACCTCTACGAACGAATTGCTACCACCCCGTGACAGATATGTAATCGAGGCACAAAGATAGAGAAATTTTTCAAATCCATGTAAATACTAAAAGCTGCATATAAGTACACAACTGGTTTTCAGCAACTCCATAAACATCTGCCTGTGGCTTGAGGCAACTACGTGCTCAGGTACTTTGGACTTGACGCGGGCAGGCTCCAGCTCCTACCTGGCCTGGCAGCACAGAGCAAGACAGTGAACCAGACACCCTGAACTCTAGCCAGTGCCCTCCAACACCACTGGTCTTCTTTGTTTCCCTCTTTCTTTGCCCCATAACAAGGTTCTTCTTCTATTAATATCTACCTTGTGTCACGATTACACCAGTGCATTTCAGTATTCCTGTTATTTATCTGGAAATTTAGTCTTCGTGAAGGCCTGCTTTAACTTTTAGTGTGGCTAACCCCAAAATTGCATTAGTAAATGTCTTACAAAAGAAGTTTACATGCTGTTGCAAAAACCTATTTTGTTATAAATAAGGGACTAAGGGAATATCGCTGCTGTTTAAATAATTTCCTCCCTTCTATTAAAGTGGAACCCAGAAATACTGATTTAAGACAACGTATCACAAGTAACACATTGGAAAGAAAAGCCTGAAATCCCAAACATATGTAACATTTCGTTCCTGATCAGAAAAGATTATATGTATCAGCTGATCCTTCCACAAGTCAGGATACATGACAGTTGATATATACATTTGGAATAATGCAATACGATCTTAAAACCCATGATTTACAGTTTTGGAAGGATATGTTGTTGGCAGTTGCCATAAAGCGCAGTAATGGCGAATCCCCAGCTGCACTTCAGCATGCCATTTTCCTCGTCCCGCCTGCAGGTGGGATATGCCATACCTGCAGCCTCAAGAAGTCAAGATTCCTTGGGATGTTCTTGCCTTGGAGATTTCATCAAGTAGATCCTCTTACTGACACCTGAACCCAGGGTGACCTTGGACCATCCGGACACGCTAGAATTTCACACGACTCACCTCTGTAGGTATTATATAATCTGAAGCCAAAATATCAGGGGAATTTGTTGTTGTATAAACGTAGACCAGTATTTTGCAATAAATACTTAGAGGAGGACTAGCTTTTTTACGTAGCACAGCTCCTCTGCCTGGTGCAGGGCCTGAGTACTGGCAGCTGCCTGAATACTCAGCATTCAACCAGTGCATCGTGCCCTGGTTATCTGACATATTAACAAGTTGGAATTAGAATAATTACCATCAATCTCTTTTCATAATACATACTTTTTAAAGCATTATTTAATAAAAGATAAATGGGAAAATACTTTTGTTCACACCCTGTAAAAGTAAAATACTTCATTCATCACTAAGAGCATTACTTTTGTTTGCTTCTAGCTGTCCTGGCATCTATGGCTGCATTTCAATATTGGCCCATACTATTTGTGCTCGCAGACTGCTTTCCTTACTATTATTTAAATTAATAGATGATTTTAAGCGCCACTAGAGGGCACAGAATTATAACAATATTTCTTAGCGGATCACAAAAAGTACATCAGGAACAGGAGTTCAGTAATTTTCATAGTTTATTGTCCAAATCCCCAGTTTAAAGCCTCGATCCTATCAACAGTGATGCATGTGTGTCGTGCTGCTGCTGCAAGCTGTGCCATTGCCTACCCAGGGCAACTAAACGAAGCTCATGGGTGAGTGCTTGTGGGACGGGGGGCCTTACCGAGCCTTACTGAGTGGGCTGGACCCTGTGCTCCCAGACGAACGGCACAGTTTAGCTGTCTGGAACTTGCGTACCAACCCTCAAATATTTTCCTCAAGTGACTAGGGCCAGTAGAGCATAAATCTGAGCACGGTGCCAGAGGCCCAGCTGATGTGAAAGGCATGCTATACGTATTTGGCTCTAAATGAGTACATACGGATGAAAAAAATGAAGAGTATAAACACTTGCATATCAAACTGGGGAAAAGCAAACAAGTAGTGAATGAAAGATTAGCTAACTCAATTTACAATTCAAAGAAAGAGGAGTAGATATGTGCCACTGGAAAGCTTAAATATTAATGGGTTGCTGTGGATACATATATCAACTACTTAACATCTGTTTTGACATGTGTGCTGTTTCTGCCATCCCTTATCATGAGTGCGAATGGCCACTGCGGTTCACATGTTAGAAAGTTCCTGTTTCAAGCCACCTGTAGTGGAGGAGGAAGTGCAGTGAAGCAAGGAAGAAGATTAAGCTCTTTAAATAAAGACAACTGATTGAAAGGCTCTGGAGACACTGTAGCAGTAAATTAGTACTGTTGATGTTTCCACGTTGCTTTAGTAGCGGCACAAGTTAATGTCCTCAGCCAGACTTCACCGCTTACTTCTTCTTTTCTGGAAGTTGGAGATGGTGTGGTAATCAAAGGCTTGAGAGCCTGGCCTCTAACTAGCCGGTGCGAAGAAAAAAACCGAAATTGAACTGAATTCCACAACGCCTCTACTGACTTTCGCATCACCTTAGCGTCCACATTACTACTTTTCATTAACCCTTCGCGAATTAGCATCACATTTTCATACTGCGGTGCTCAGGCTGCAAAACCAGTGACACGCAGCTATTTTTCATGAAATCGGTGCTGAAGTGCCCGGGCGGCGGCTCGCCCCCTCCCCCGGGCAGCGCGGGGTTCCCGCGGCCATCA
>WAAD01035208.1:2139-29040 GCA_013389945.1 Fregata magnificens
GGGGAGGGTGGCCGGAGTCGTTCAGCAGCGTGTGCGAGCAAAAGGCCGTGGCAAAAAGGCGGAAGATTTGGGCTCTTCGGGAGGTGTGTTATAAACACCGGTGTGTGTGGGGGGGGAAGACAGCCTCACGCGTGGGTGCTACAGCTCCAGAGCCTGTTCGGCGGCTCCCCCCCGCGAAGCACAAAGAGAGGTCAGCGGCCTGAAACATGAACTCCTTTTCTCTCTACTTTTGCCTCGCCAATACTTTACATTTGTCCTTTTTTTTTTTCCCTCCCTTCCTTTTTAAAATTTTTTTTTTTTCATTAATTTTATTTTCTTTTATTCCAGTACAGACTTCAGGCAGGTTAGATGCCTGACTTCCCCCCCCAACCAGGACTGGAGTATGTTACTGCCAAGTTATACTTTAACTTCTCCGCAGGTAATAATTAAAAAGCTTCTTTCTAAATCTCTTTCCCCCACAGAAACACGGAGACTTTCTTTCGCAATAGATTATATTGATCACACACACGGACATGCTCTCCTCGGAGCCACCGATCGCACGCGGCAGGTAGAGTCGCCTGTGAGGTGTTCTCAATTCGGTGTGCTCTGCTTGCGCTCCCCTGGACCTTCCCCCCCTTATTTTTTTTCCGAGCTGAAAGTTTTGTTTAGGAATGCATTTCTATGAACGCTTCCAAATCCCCCCAAAGGGGAAGCTCCACGTGCAAAAGGGGGCTGACGGTCAGTCAGCTGCACACGTCCAGGCTGTGGCCATACCTCTGAATTTCGTCCCGTAGTCACAATGTGGGTGAGTTTAGAAGACAGACATACAGAGGGAACAAAGTCACTGACATCAGTAGGGGAGTACCTCTGTCGATCGGGAAGACCTCCAACTTTTTCTAGCTGTGATGATTTCCAAAGAAAACCTTCAGCCTCGTCCTAACAGCTGTATGGAAAGCTTTAGGGGCTCTCAGTTACTTGAGATCATAAATTAATCTGCTAGAGAAGTGCGGCACACACCTGATATGAAGGGAGGGTCAAGAGCTGGCCAGTTCCAGCTGGTCCCGCATTTGATTTACTTCGGGCTGTTAAGATGTATGCTGTGGTGTTTTGATAAGAAAAAAGGAGTCAGCAGTTTGATTTGGCAATTCGTTCTTTTTTTTTTTTTTTCTTCCCCTCTCTGAAGAGGGCCACAGTTTAAACTAAGGAATTTGTTATTGTTGTTGGGGTGGTCTTTAGCAGAGGTTCTTGGTCTGCATGGGGCTATCTCATCACTTACTGTTAACACTTAACTGTGTTCCTTACTCTCCTAAGTGAGGCAGACAGTGGCATGAGCTTTTTTTATGCAGCTTGTCTGCCTCAGGCCTTTGGCATCTCCACCTTGTGCCTTTGCAGGGGTTCACCCCAGCTGGGTACTTGCAAAGGCAGTGGCCATCACCCAACTGGTCACACCAGCGAACTGCTCCGTCTCGGCAGAGCCGAACCACAGCTCTCCCCCTCACACCTCTCTTTTCGGCAGGGCCTTGTCCAAGAGTTGTATCAGGCCCCTCAGAAATATGTGACTTTTTTTTTTTTAATACCGTACAGATGTAGTCAGACAAGCTGCAGGGCTGAATGTGGGAAGCTGCTTGTTCTTAGCTGAATTAAACTATTATTTGCAGATCTCTCCTGCACCCGCTGTGCCCTCTCTTACAGCTCCCCAAAACTTTCAATCACAGAGAGTTAGAAAATACAAAAGGGATGTTTTGTCTGACGGGAGGGTCTCTGTAGCGTCAAGAATACCAGCAATACTCCAGACCGGAGGACCGTCGCACAAATAACACTCCTCAGAGGCGGCAGCAATGGGTGCAAGAACGGGGGACTAAGAATCGGGTCAGGATTTTTTGCTTCTATCCCTGATTTTTTCCTCCTTTCCTCCTATTTCAGTTTCTCTCCCTCTAAAACAGGAAAGTAATAGCCTCTGACCCTATTGCCTTTCCATGGGGCAGTTGATGTCTGAAAAAAATCAGAAATGCTCGGTGGACATAATCTGTGACAATATTCTAAGATGGATGCGCTGCCATTCCTTGTGTTGGGCTTGGCAAACATTTCTCGGCAGAGACCATATTTTCTGTTGCATGTAGCTTTAGAAAAAACATCATCACTTAGGCTGAAAACTGATATGCTGACTGTCTGTACCAGGCAGATTATTTTGAAAATACCTGCCAAAACAATTTGTCCATTTCCAAGAACAAGGTTATGGAAAAATAAACAGTTTTGCTCATACTAAAAAAATGGAAACTTTTTCCTTTGAAATGCTCTGCTGCCCTCAGGCTTTGAAGCACAGACTCAAAATGTGACCTTTTTTTTTAATTTAAAATGTGCCTTTCCCTGTCTGAAAATTTATCCAAATATAACTTGTAAATATTAGAAATTTTGTCATGAACACACTCTCAGGAATGATTTCTTTTATTCTAGCAGGAAAAAGGAATTGCTAAAGGTTGGCCCTCACTGCAAACAGAAGCTTAAGGATACAGTGGTGAGGCTAGATTTCTCCTTTAATCCCCACCTCCAAATTTTCCCCGTGAGCCCGAGCTTTGGCGCAGGATCTGAGAGGTAGGAATCCTCTCTCTTCTAAGCTCCGAACGATTTGAAGGTTGTGTCAAGAAGAAAGGTCTCTGCATGAATATGAAGGGGAGAAAAAAAAAATCCAGCCTGTGACAGAGCAGGCAGTAGAAGCAGCCAAGCAGTCCAGAGAGAAAAACTGGGACTGGTGTTTGGAGGCAGGAGCCTGGGACTGATTAGGTAAGGAGACACAGAGGTTGTGCAGAGAAAGCAGAGAGAAACCGTTCGGTTGAGGAGCCTGGAGGGGAAAGAGGAGGGCAAGGATAGCAAAACCGACAAACGTTGTCAGCCAAGAGCAAGGATGTGTAATTGCAGGACGGTCCAGAGTAGCTGGGCTGAATTTCATCTGAAACATGGTAGAAATTCTGAAAGTCAAAATGTTTTATTTCAGTATTTTTAACTGATGCCGTTCAGCTGCGTCATCATTGCTTTTTATTTGGAATAGAATCTGCTTTCTAACGCTAAAAAAGAATTAAATGACCCTCAAGAGAAGCGTTTCAGAGCTGATCCAAAACATTTTTAAAATTATTTTTTTTGCGTGTCGCCAGTGAACTAAGGAAATGTGTTCTATATTCAACACTAGCCACAACGTCAGGCACTGGGATGTTAAGGAAATGACTAACCTGAGGGTGTCAGAGCACCTCGATTCAGTCTCCGTACATTATGATACACAACCACACAGAGTTTATTCCACAAATTTCCTGAAGCAGAAACGAAGCCCTGCAAGGTACACTTCCTCTGGGGACAGATCAGAACTTTGCAGTATCTATTCACTAGATTCCTGTCTAATTTGTCACAGAATTGGGTACGGTTCGTGTACGAGGTGGAGAATTACAAGAAGAGAAAGCAGGGCTTTGTGGCAAGGCGATAGACGAATTTTGCCTGCTGAGTTTGCTTCCATTCCCCTTTCACCTCAAAGCTTCTACAATGTGGGGAAAGTTGCCTCAAGAGGTAATGATTAACCGAGATTTTCATATTATGAGGGCCCGTCTTGAAATTTTGGGGTCTGGTAGGCTGAAGTGAATCACTCTCTACCTCAGACAATATCTATGGGACTGTGCATTGACTATACCAAGTGATGCAGAAGGCAAAAAGGGTTGAAAAATCATGTAGTCAGTATCTCCAATTGGATACCCAAAATTAGCACGCATTTTTTACTTTAATCTCATTTGTTAGGAATACAGATTTATTAAAAAGGATAGGACGATCTCATTGCTTCAATTTCAGGTTGTAAAAGATGTTTTCTAAGCACCCAGACACTATTGCATGGTGGGGAGAGGAACAGGAGAAAAACAGCAACGTTGGGTTCACAATAGGATTTAAGTTGTGTGCCCCAAATAAAACCTAGAGTCCCATATAGGTAAGCTTAACAGTGGAAACTAACTCCTGAAGGAAGCTTTGCCCACGTACTATGAATGCCAATGGGGTACTTGTGAAGAAGATCAAGCAGAAAAGTCCTACTGCCCTGTCAAATTGCATTCATACACCATGGCACTAAGGATGGATGAAAAGTAAAGTTGCAAAGTTACTCAGGAGAAGGGGGGGAAGGAGAGGAAGGAGAGGAAGAAAAAAGGAGAGGAACAAGCCCAGGGTATCAGAGAACATGGAAATAGGGTGCTGCCCCAGAAGAGACCAAAGCGCACGTCTCTATCGGTGAAAGCACTTGTTACCTGGGACACTTCCATTTCAGGCACACACCACAGCAGCCTGCCTTTTGGTTACTGCACAGTCTCTTTCCCTTTGTTTTTTAAAGTCCTCCCAGTTGCTTCAGAACTAAAATTTTTCTGTTACATAGTCTGAAATTTGAGGAAAACAGTTTTTCCTGGAAAATTCTTGGTCATCTCCAAGTATGTGACAGTGTAATTGAAGGCTGTATGATAAAGCATCTGCACAAGGGATTGGTACTGAGCAGTGTGATTAGCTTTCATTCTCTCACTTCCTACTGCTTCCTACTGGCTTTAAGTGTTTATAGAGTCTGTAATGCTCTTTTAATTTGACTGTGTGTCTGTGTATGCGTAAAATATTACATGGCTACACAAGATTTACCCCCTACCTAATTTATTGCTGTTCTTTTTAATTTCCATTAAAACACAGGTTTTTGCATCACTTCTTTGATTTTTCATTCCTTATCGATTTTCATTCCTTGATTTTCCATTTCATTCAGCCCCACTGCAAGTTTAGGGGTATTAGTGGTATCTCACTTATTTTAACAAATGTTTTTTATTTTGGGGGAGTTGAGTGCTTACGAAAGGTAACACGTTGACAGCTTTTAGGCAGTATTTCAGCTCATCTGCTGATCAGGTACAACACAGGTAACACCTCTGTCCTACCAAAGTTAAGCATAATAGCAAAAGGATGACTGAACTGGAGAGTCCAAGTACCCTCTGACTTTTTTTTCTCAATGAGTACATATTTAATTGCTTATTTATTTGGTAACACTGGCACCTATCCATTGGGAACGGGGCTAAAATCTTCAAATGATTTCAGGTGGGTGGATTTAACAGTAACAACCCAGATTGCTCTACACAGAGCTGGATTTGAATAAACGACAGGAAAAAGACAACTCTTAAACATTTAAAATTCTGTTTTCTGTGTTACAACACAGAGAAGCTCCAGAATTGCTCTCCCTTTTAGTCATAGAGATAGGAAGTGCCATCACCAGGCACGTGGTCCTGACCTCAGTCGGAGGATCCTTGGCCTGGAGTCAAGCAGTCACTGCACTCACTGAAACAGCCAAATTAACTGTCTGCTTAGCCATGGATTAAAATTCATCCACTGATCCAAGACAGTAAGTGAGACAATGATTTGCTACTCCTACTTTGCTTTGCAGCAGATCCTCATTCAGAATAAACCTGCAGAGTTTTTATCCCCAGAAATAACCACTGTGGCATTGTAAAACTGTATCTGTAATAACTTGAACAAATGAGAGAAATAAATGCAAATGTAAAAAGAGAAAACTGATCCAGTTTTTAGTAACACAGAGACTATACGAGAGCAGAGGATAAAGATAGCTTCAGGAATCCTGATGCAATCAGCAGTCACCATTACTCTGAGTAGTAACTCGTAACAAATAAAGTGCCATTTCCTCTGACAAGGACCACTTCAGCGTTGCTTTTACCACCACAGCCTAACTCTCTGCTTCTCTAACAAACCACAGGCTTGATTGAAACGTTATAGAGTAAATTGCTTAATGCTGTCTAGAGACCTCAAATATGTGAAGTACCCAGTGCATAAAAGAGACAGCTTATTTCAAAACCAAGCATAACAGAACTGACCTGCTAGAGAACAGAGCCACTGTCTTTTTCCCATTGGTATTAGATGCTGCCCTTGGATTTAGTCATAAAGCAACGTATGCTTCCAAGTCCATCATTTTTCTACCAATATACAAGACAGAACAACTAATATAATCTCAATTATACAATGCAAGGGTGGCCATCTGGCTGCTTATGAACAGATTTTGACCCAGGTAACAGCAAATGTTTTTGTATCAGAGACAAAAGTTTTAGCTGTGACATCCACGTCTCCATTGAGCAACATTAATAAAACCAAAACAAACAATTTCAAGACGTAGTACAAAAGTCATGTTGATGGAAAACTGTATATTCACTGCTGTACTTATACACCCTACTTTATCAGCCTCTTTGCAGAGCTAGATTCCTCTCACGATGGCCAATAATAATAGAAAAAAAAAAAAAAAAAAAGCTTTTTCTCAGCGTATCTGACCAAGTCAAAGATCTAGTATTCATGTCAATAAAGCTTTACTATTGCTTGTGATGATAATCCTGTATCATCCCGCCCCTGAGGTGACTGTATCTCAATCATGAATGAATAGATGACTATATAAAAGTATGTACCTACTTTGATGTACACTAATCTGACTGTATCTCTGTGTATCTCGGAAGGCTCCAAAACAACAGTAGGGGTCACAGTAAATCATTTGAGTATAAGCTTAACACTCATTGCAATAGCATTGCAATATTTCATAGGTACATGTCCAAAGGCAAAGGTTTTATTCATAAATACACTGATGATATAACTGACGCGGACACTCCTAGCATAAATTTAGAGAAGAGTAAAATAAGAGTTTATTCTAATGTTCTGGGTATGAGGATGCCTCTTCCTGCTAGCAGTGGCTGGTCCGTCTTTGTCACACTTGTCGCACAGGAACTCCCTACTCACTCACCTATATCACTAATAGATAGAAGGTGAAAGGCAGAGTTGTCTGGGGCAGTAAATTTAAGATGATGAAGATATTCTGGACCTGCTGTGCGGCCTCAGTAGTTCACTCCTGGGGACTACTGAGGGGAAGGTTTGCAAAGGCAAAAACAGAGGTTAGACATCCAGTCTAACTTTGCACAGGCAAGAGTCAACCTCCCTAAAGGCAGATGAGCGCCTGTCTCTCACTGAGTTCAACTTGTCAAGAAGAGCTACAGTGTTTAAACTACTTCTGTGGGGTGGTTTCCCCCCCCCCCAGGGNAGAATAGTTTTAGAACTAAGTATCCATGATAAAATGTTTTGACAATAATTAAAGTGAAAATTCTGTATATTTGAACTCTCACTATTGAATGGAAACTACTCTAAAAGCAGACGTTGCATGCTTTCATTGCAACAGACACCCTATGCTCTGTCCTGCATAGAATATACGGGTGAGGACAACAGTGTGTAGAAAGCTCAGAAAGCCTCCATCTTCTGCATGGACAAAATGAGCAATGATGATGATGAAGCTAAAGGGTGTAGAATTGCATGGAGGGGGCTGATGCTGAAGATCAGACACGCTGATAAGTAAGGGTGCTGAGATGAATAAAAATAGAAATTACTTCCCAGCCATTATACAAATTCTCAACATTATCTTATTTTAATGATTTTATTACTGTTATCTACACCTGAAAAATATGTATTTTTTTTGAGTAACTACACATTTATTTCAGTACACCTTTCTAATAAATCATCATACCTTGGGTATTTGCTTCATCAAAATGCAGGGGAGCTTTTCCTAAATACTGAGAATTGTAGAGTTAATGCTAGAGTTTTAATTTGAAAAGCTGAGGAAGAGAATTAGAAAAAAATGAAATCTAAAATGAATTAAACTCCCGCTTTATTTAGTGGAAGAATAAAGATCTACAGTATACATATTTAATTAGAGTCATAAATGTACCAACATTCTTAAATGTACTAATATTTTTAAACATGTGACTGAATCAAGTAATGAACTGGAACAAAGCGTATTATCACCAATGTGGTATTCAGAGTCTGTTTGGAGATAAGCAGATGGGTAAGTTTAAACTCAGCAAAATAGATATTTAGCCTAACAAATTTACCTCCCAGAGTCTCTTTTTTACTGTTTGGCAGTACGCTATTGTGGTGAGAGAGCTACCTCTATTAATCTGAAAGCGCAATGGATCCTCTCTTCAGGAATAATTTTTCTTGCCTGCATATTTATACCTTCCCCACCCTTGATTTAGAAACTCTCATTTATCTTGAAACAGATGGATATCAAACCCAACTCTTTCTTCAGATTAGAATCTATTGGGAATTGCCCAGACACATCGGTGCCATAGATAAAAAGAGATTCAGACCTTTCCTACTGTATTTGGCTCCTCCTGCGGAGATGTTACGACCTGTAAGCTCTGCAGGTGGTCAGGCTGCTAGGGCTGACTTCCCTAAGCTCCACTCTGTAGCTACAGAGTTGTCTTCTCCTGAAGGCAACTTGGGGCAAGACTCTTATCTTAGATGACCAGACTTATCTTTTGGGGCAATCCTTTTATTCACAGCTGCTGCATGCTCGCACATACTCCTGAGGCACCGACTGTACCATCTATTTAAAGAGGAAGTTTTTTAAATGAGAACAATTCAATTGCTGGACAAGCGTTCTCTGTGCTTCAGACATCACCATCCGAAACAAACCAAAGCTGACCCTGTGAGTGTTCTTTGACAACACATCAGAACGTTTTCCCCTGCCCAAAAGAACACTTTTCTTGTTGACCAGGAGATACCATGCTGGATTGTACTGTTGGTCCACCTACACCAGTGTGTCACCTCCTGCACTAGCCAGAATCAGACATATCCAGGAAAAATGTTGGAACTACACTGTAATCAAGTGGAAATTACCTCCTGGAGGACTTACTCTGGTTTCTAAGAGTCAAAGAGTGACTCTTGCCTCAGTCGGAAGAAAAGCCGATCGACTTTTACTTACTGTTGGATCAGAACTGGTATATTAATATGAAAGTACTCAGAAAAGAGTGTTTATAGCGTCAACATCAATTTCAAAGAAGCCAAAACTTTCAAGGCTGTGTGAGCACAGTGGCAGGTTTCTCTTTCAGTTCCTTTGTTCTTCCTCATTAAACAACAACTTTCTATAGCGGCAATCAACAACAAGGTGAATTCTACATTCACCTAAAACAAATGCATTTGAGAAGAATAAATTAAGGAATTGTGTTACCTTTAATGCAAAACATTTTGTTTCTGAAGTCTTTATAATATTATTCCGCAAAGGAATTAAGAAGGTGACATGATTAGCAGGTAGGAAAAATATCTGTGGAAATGCTAGTCACTCTAACTGTTTGATGATTGTTATACTTATGGAATAGATAAGGACCTTTCTGATCTTGCACTTAAAGATTTACAACTTACAAAGACTTTGGGGAGTACCATTGATTTCATTGAATCTTGAATGTTGACACAACAAACCAGTGCTAAAAATGCTAAAAGTTCTGCTTCTGGATAGCCTGGACATTCAATGCTGCTTGCTTTGGGCCCACAGTTAATTTTTAACATTGTGGGGACAAGCCAGTGACCCTGTGTTCTTGCTCAGGAATGTCTGACCATTCACCAGCTCCCAGTTTCTACTGAACACCCGCTATACTGGAATGTTTTGGTGTTTAAAGATGCACCCAGTTCAAACTTTTCCGTGTTGCTATTGACTTTTCATCAGACGTCGAGCTCTATGCAATATTGTTGCTTTGGAGTGAAGGTGCATCGAGCTATGAGAAAAATTTGTAAAAACTAAGGATCACTCAAGGAGGAATTAAATGGCTCTTGGTTATAATTTCTTATTAGGTTTAAGAAACTGCTTTAATGAAATCAAGATGGAGCGCTTTGAATGCAGTAAAATTATTACTTTAGCTTAAAGTAACAACAACAGAAATAGATAAGAATAAGTAAATTAGGGCATTGTAGAAATATGATTAAGACCTGTGCAACTAGTAATACAACCGAAAAGAGACACATACTTATCTCAAGTTTAATTGATTTGTGGCTAGCAAGTTATAATTAAAACAAATCCTATTCGCTGCATATTTACAACTTTATCACACAAGGACCATAAAGTGGAATTGTATTGGGCGATTTATTTTGTGGCTGGTTTTTTTCTGCTTCTGTGTACACGTCTAAATCATGAAGAGAAAATGAGAGCACTAGCAAAATCCAAATACTTTATTTAAAACAAAATGTGTAATTGTTCAGAAATAGACTATTGACTTTCACTGGGTTAAACAGCTCATGTACTGATTAGGCTTGAAGCCATAATTGTTCTTGTCACCCAAACTCTACTCAGTCAATATCTTTTTATCATATACATTTTTAATCACATATTAATAAACAAGAAGGTGTGCTTTATTGATGGCTGGATTAGTTTATTGACCAACTCAACAACTCTATATATGGTTTCTGAACACAGAAACAAGGTCAGTGTGTAAAGATGAGGAATAGTACATTCACCACCTTTAATATACTTCATTCTGGTAGCCTACTTCCTTTCTTAGAAGTGTTGCAATCCCTATAGTTTCTCCAATTCTTGTAGAAATTATTTCATATTTGAAACAATCTCACTGTTCAAGCACATTTTGGGTTGAGTTTCAGGAAATTTAGACTTCTATGAGCTCCTCTAATTTAACATAATTTTGTCACCTTGACACCAAGCTGCATTATTTTTTAAACCTTCGCGAATTCAAGTCTTCAGATATTTGTAGATTCTTAACAAGTATTCGTTAATTGCTTTTATTTTGGAAAATATTTAGACTTTTCAGATTCTCCTAACAGCTAACTTTTGTCATCCTTCTAATCAGTTCTTTTCATTTTTCTCTCTGTGAATTGTTATCATGAGTATTCCTCTCGAGTAATTCAGGTTTGGAATGATGGCCTCTAAAACAACTGTATAAAATTAACAATTAAGACAATAATAGAACATGGCAGTACCTGTGTGTATTCTTTCCTGTCAGACAAAAGCTGTGCAGAGGAACTCCCATTCCCCCCTCCCTCTTTTTTGTTTAATTATTACTTTTGTTTTTCAAAGGGATGGAAAGTGGAATAGAAATAGCTCTTTCATTGTCATCTCTGTTTTTACAAAACACTGTTTTGCAATACAAAAGTAATCAATTGAAAATTTGTTGATGACTCTGCCTGGCAGGCACCCATGTGATCCCCTAACAACAAAAGTCATGTGGAAAAACAGCTGACTGCCAGCATGTGCAGAAGTGCATATCAGCCAGAAACAAAGACGAAGCGTTTTTCCAACCTGAAGTTTGTAGCCTCTAAACCCCTCCAAATGTTTTTCTCCTTAAGGGATGAGCTTCAAATAGGTCAGAATGATCAATCACTGCAGTATGACATATCAGTATCTCTGAATTTACCAATGCCTCGCGCCTGAACCGTTTAGGTGATGAGACATATGAAAAAAAAAGTCTGGCTCAACTCTCTAAAATCATACGCAGAGGCACTATTGCTTTGCTTTCTCACGGTGCAGTTCTTCAGATGCCTCTCAAATAAGCTCCATTCCCCACTATGGTTTAGTGCTCACAGTAAAGACAGGCTGTCTGAAGAGGTCTCTGTATTTCTTTTGTCTTTGTCTCCCAAGTATAGTATTATCAGCTTCGTTTTCCAAATAGATTCATTCATTTATTGTCTGACTACATTTCTATTCTTTCTAGGTCCTTTTATGCTACTGGTTGGATTTATACTGTTTTTTAGGAAGAGGGAAAAATACTTCAAGTACCATCCAGTAGTGTTTTTCTATGCCTTTGACTCTACAGTTTAAAGATGTACCAATTCTATTCTTTTTCGTGAGTGCAACTCTATAATCCTCAGGCTGCTGGTCAAAGGAAGCACCTAAGAGCCATATATATGCTAAGGTAGAAAAATCTGTTGTAACAATGAAGAGAAAGCTGCTAGTGTAGAGCATTATTAAACACCAACCCATAGCCCCTGGGCACTTCAGTTTTAAATGTGGACGTTTGAGAAAGCAAGTGTAGAAGAGAGGATCCTTCACTCCACTAATACCTCGAAACACTGCGAAAGGGGAACTGAGACAATAGCAGAGGGTTGGGCTGAACTGCATGTTACCCACAAGATTCTGCTCAGGAAACAAAAGGTGATACAGAAGCACATCCATACCAAGGGCAGACTAAAATCCTGCAGATGACTAACATACTGGCAAAACCATTCCTATTCACATCAATATTATCCCTGTAAAAGCACGAAGTGCACCAAGACGTTGTGTAGAAGTTCTGGTCACGTAAGGTAAAGCTTCCCAGAGGCACCCTTTAATTGGTCTGATTTTCCCTGCCAAACATCATCAAAGTTTTAGGTGTTCAGGCCAGGTCTTGTCACTTTACTATTTCGTCACTTCTTGGATTACCTACTCCCAGCATAAATGTTCTCAAACATATATGCTGCCTGGATGTTTCTCTCCCTTTCACGTGCACACCTCCTCCCCTAAGAGTCTTGTTGTATCCTTAAAAAGTAGAGAGAGGAAAATTACGGAGCGTGAACTACTATTCAACCCCACAAGGTAAATGGTTGTCCATATACTTTTTAATTTCAAAGGCAGGCACAGAAAACCTTCCCAGCACTTTAGGAACACAGTCCCCTGTACTTCCGCTCAATTTCTGGCCTTTTTGAGAAGAAGATCCCAAACCACAAGAAAAAGTGGCAACTATGCAAGCCGTAGATTCCATATGCTGCTGTAGATGTGTAGGAAGTATATGGAGTTAGGTAAGCAAAAGCATTTCTGGGAAAGTTGTTATTAAAGGGAAGGCAACTGCTGGAGCCAGCTTATGAAATGATTGAAATGAGTACTACGCTCAATGAATAGGCTCATTTCCATAGTAGGAACACACCAAATCATGCCAGCGTGGGCTGACTCACCACAAATAGGTGGGTTTGACTCTTGGCTCTGACATTGACTTATTGCACAGCCTTAGGCAAATCCCTAAACATTTGTTTTTACTTCTCCATTTATATGACTTGGATAATACTTACATACCTGAAGGGGATATTTTAAGATACAATATGTTTAAGATACTACAAAGATTTTAAATGCTGTAACATAGCTAAGCCTCATTAACACCGTCAGGCTAAAATAAACACGGGGATGATTTAGGTAATGTGGTACATATTCCTGGAACCGGGGAACTTCGCTGAACAAAGAGCAAAATCTTCAAAGAGCCAGAGGAAAGGGAAGGTACAACCCATTGCAAAGCCAAAGTACTTTGCAAGGGTGGGTGAATTTGTGGGGGAGGACGAACAAGTTTGTGTAATAGGCAAGAGTTCAGTCTTCATTAATTGTTTAAGCTGTTGGGCAGAGCTGAAAAGCAACATGTGCTCAGGAGCGGGTGAAGAAAACAAAAGGCCTCAGTTACCCACCTGTATTGAAGCCGGGGAGGACTTTGCCAAGGTGACACCTGAGGGTTGTTGCTATTTCCTATATAATGTGAAAACACGAGTGTCAAAAGGGATCCCCTTCATTCAGGCATTCCTCTCCTGTCAGAAAGAGGAGACAGGAGTTTCTCTGAAACAGCATGAGGTGCTCCGAGGGCTCCCCAGGACTGGATCATGGAAAAAGGACGACACTTATCCTGCTGAA
The DNA here is from genome assembly GCA_013389945.1 of Fregata magnificens. Lineage (NCBI taxonomy): Eukaryota > Metazoa > Chordata > Aves > Suliformes > Fregatidae > Fregata > Fregata magnificens. The sequence goes on from WAAD01035208.1 coordinate 15,578, forward strand.
CTTTCCAGCGGGGGAGAAGAAGTCTTGGCATGGCGAGAGATGGGTTGGAAACTCCTGCGAAAAAGAGGAGGGCCCCAGTAAAGTCGCTGGGTAGAGAGCCCATCGTATGTTGACTACACTGAACTCACGCGCCGTGAGGATGGAGGCGAGAGGCCCCAGACCTCTGCCTGGAGGCTCTGGGTCTGCCGCCAATGTCCTAAAATCCTTAAACCCTGCTTGCACCAGAAGGAATGCATTTCTGGGCTAAGCCAGAGAGAGGCAAATCCAACACACAGAATATCAGATAATACAGCAGCATTAGCACTTCTGAAGTTTTTTTTTCTTTTTTTTTTTTTTTTTGGCCTTCTCTAAAGTATTTTTTCACACTTAGAGCCTTAGCGAAAAAAACACCGCACTCTTAAAAGATGGGTGAGGGGAAGCCTGGCAGCATAGAGTGTGGTATAATAGGATGTAAAATCAGGTTAACTGCTCTAAAAGTAGGAGGCTTGAAGTGAATGTGGAAGAGGAGAAGCTGGAGTGGATGTTCTTGGAGTGAGGGAGAAGCAGCCAGAGGGTGGAAAAAAGAGGGACTTCTCTTGAGCAGTGGTCAGTGGCAGGGAGCCCGTGAAACAACAGCAGTCAGGTTTCAAGTATCGAGAAATGACGATTGGGACAATTAGTGCCAAGATCTTTTTTTTTCATTAGATATAATTCTTTTGGTATTGTAGTAAAACTGACAAAACAAGCTGAATGGACTAACTTTGAGTGGGTTGTGATCTGGACATGACCTCCAACTTCTAGTGGTAAACTTCAGTCCTTTTTGCTGGTTTGACAGGAAAGGACTGATAGCCTGCCCTGTCTCCAGACCGACTTTACCATCATCGTGCTCTGAATGCCCATTCCTGGTTGGAAAATGTTGCCCTGTCCTGTGGCTTGGATGTCCCAGGTTAGTCCCACACAAAGGAGTCCTGACTGTCATCTCCAAGACAGCCCAACGATCTGAACCAAAGCACAGCAGGTGGAGAAATCTAGGAGACTTGCCAGATTTAGGAGCACTTCTGCTCCTAAACAAAGCAGTTTCACAGGCACATTCAAACAGTATAGTATATACGAATTACCTCACATCCCACGTCGACAGCAAGGTAATTTTTAAGTTGCTAGTACAGACTACTCCACAGCTCCTTGGTAGATGTTACTAAACGGGGCGATTCGTGTACTTCACACACCACATCTATTTATCTGTCTTATTTCCTGCTTATGATGATCCTAAGATGGGCACTGAGTCTAGAACACCATTTGAGACACCAGCATATTGATGGATATAAAACTGTTTCCCACACCAGAAAAGAGACTAGTTTACAAGCTGAAAATACTTTTTTTAAGCACTTCATTGATACACATCATTTAAGAGACACAAAATCAAATTCGTATTAAACTAACAAAGCTGATACATTTTTACTACATCTACAGACCACAGAACACTTTGCTTTCAAGAAAAGTTGAATAAATCACAGAGCTTTCTTAAGGAGACTTCTCCCCTTGTCTTCAGAAAGTCCTTAATGTGACATCTGTCCCTGCACTGTCACCTCTTTTAAAACTAACAAATGCATGACATATAATACAAGATTTATAAATTAAAGAAACCCACCCCTTTTAAGTAATATTCTTTAAATCTCAGTTTCTGACAGTCCTCCTATTTGCTCAGTAACTGTAATAGGCGTATTTTTCAGAAAATAGTGAATAAAAACTGACAAGCTATCGGGGGAATCTGAATGCATAATTGATAAGGGCATAAATTAATATGATTAGGCCTTTATTGGGTGCCACTGCGGCCAAACCTACAAAAGGGGCATGGAATAAAACATGGCTATGTTCTCAGGGCTGATAGACATCAATATGTAATGCATATTATCTCAAGCCTTCTCATGTAGTCTGCTTATGACAGCACTCAACCTAATTGAAATTTTTATCTTTCTGTTGCATACAGACAGTTTTGACTAGCTGCTTCCAGGGAAAAGAGAGAAATCCAAATGACCCAAACGAAGGTTTCTCTGTAGAGGTATATACCCTTCTTGCAAATCACTTTAAAATGGCTTTTTCTGGTTTTATAAAGCCATCTTCAGAAAGCTGCATTAAAGACAACCCAGGGCTTGGTTTGCCTCTCTCCCTTTTAACTAAGCTTAACAGTGCATTTCCCTAAAAGAAAGAAAAGAATCAAAAGATTTCTTCGTAAAAATCAATACATTGTATGCTCACTTCAACTGAAGCCTCATTTTGCTACAGTTCTTCGCGCTGCATATATGCAGCTTAGGAAGAAATTATTTTTCTGTTTATTATCAAATTTTTAACAGTATCTCCCTCCAGACCTGTGAGGAAAAAGTTAAAAATTAAGAGTGATTTCTTGAATTGACACCCCCCAATCCCTCCAAAAATACTGGTCAGGTGATACAGTTTCATTTAGATAATTCTAAATTATTTTTAAACTTTTTCTTTCCTTTTCAGTTCTCTTTAACTATGAATTCACACACTGTGAAATGAAAAGCCATGGCAAAAAAAAAATGATAGCTATCAGTTCTGAAACATTTCAAACATTTTCTGTAAATGCAAACGTAATCAATATTCACTTTTCATGAAGGGTTTTTGCTTTGGTGAGTCAAAGTTGATTTAAAAGTTTCACATTTAATATTTTGCTCTTTATTGAAAAGTCCTGTACTGCGTGCGTGTTCCTGAGAATGCATGCTACCATTACTAAATACTTTTTTTACAGTAGTGCTGGATGTTGTACAAATAAGATAAGGAGTCAGTTTCTACTCTATTGTTTACAGTCTAGAACAGGATTATCCCTGGAGTAAGACACATTTAACCTGTAAAAATCAAAATAAAACACAGAGAGGGGCAGAAATAGGTCGAAAAATTCATTTTGGCTTTACTAAAAATCACTTCCTAAGATGTAGGAAATAAATCTATTTTTCCTTTCTGAAATATATTTAAAGGCCTATGCATTTACTTCGATAAATAAAAATCATGTTATTGGTTATTTTCATACCGTCACATGAAGACAAAGGCAGTATAGCTAAAAAAATTACTTTCTTCTGTTAATGGACAATCTTTTACTCTTCTAACTCATCACTCCATTATCATAAACGGTAGGGCATCCATAAATATAAAGAGGCCACACGTTTTGTAGCTTGAAGAATGACACATTGCGTTCTGAAAGATCCATGTTCTTGCACCTGTTATTTCAAGTAATGTATTTATTTCAGAGGCTGTAAAGCACTCCCACTTTCATTTTATACCTGCCCTTAGTAGTTGCAAGTTCAAGATGTGAAACAAACCTGCTATGATTTCCTTTCCATTTACGTATAACCAACAGAGAGGTCAGGGCAGTTGCTGGACAACAAGAGCTCATGAACTTTCCCTCGGGCACCATGGAGAAACTCCAAGCCTTCTTTTGTCCTAATGAGAATTTGTCATATGAATGAAGTTTTAATGAAATGTGTGTTGAGAGCCTACTGCTGCATGATTTTGCTGCTGTTTGTTCCTACTTTGGTACTCTATTGAGAACGTATCTTCCTTCCCTTTTCAGGAAACCAGGCTGATAACCATATAACTAGAACATATTCTGTGTATGCTCTGCAATGTTGTGTGGACTGGCGGGGGGGTGGGGATGACCTGAGGCTGCAGAGATTTAAAGTTTGGGGACTTAAGGTGTTTTACTATTTTGATTCTGTGTAACTTCTTTTGTACTACTTGGGAACGCCAATATTTACAGTTTAGTGGCTATAAATAGAGAAAATACAGAATAACCTGAAAACCCCCACCCCACCAAACACATTGGTTAGAAGATGGCTTCAAGAGACGGCTCCTGGTCTTGTTTCTTACTTAAAATGATATTTAATTCCTGAAGGGTTTCTCTAATTAACGCATAGCTTGGGCTTGTAACTACTTCAGGAGGTTCTTAAGAAAGGAATTATTATAGCTCAGAAGACTCTTTTAGTGATATGTGATACAGTTTGAGCCTCTGACAAGGCCGATAGCAGAATAATTTCACAATAGCACTAAGCATTGCAGGACAACAGCTTAAGGTGAATTTCAGGGGACTATGTCTTAAAAACAATACCCCTTATTAATCCCTGTTTTCCAAGTGATCTACGCTTTCTCAGGGGCATGAATACGGACCAGTTCACCTAGCGGTAGAGCCTGCAGCTTACGATAGTGTTTGAGGCACTGGGCTTCCTTCTCCTCTACCTGATAAATTACTGCATTCTTTTACCCCACCGCAATGTTTTATTTCGTCCACTTTTTTCCAAGAGACGCTAATTCAGTCCACACGTACGGCAGCTCAGCTTGTCGTTCAGAGAGAGGACTATTACCCAACGGAGGAGGAGCCTGAAGCGTCACCCACTCCAGGCTTTCTCCTTTTTCATCTGTTGGATGTGGCTAGCATTGCAGACAGTGGACAGCACAGACAAGTATAGCAAGACTGGAGTGCAGAGTGGGACTGGCTCACACCACACTGCACAGATCTCTTGTAGCCGGTGCGATGAGAGTGCTGGCACCCAGTTGTTTGGTATCTCCCATTTGACCTTATAACCCCATTACTCTCATCTGTAGTCCAGTAGAAGAACAATATGTTCCTGGTGGCCTACTTTGCTCACTGGACAAAAAAAAAGGGGGGGGCAGTTAAGGTTCTCACTACTCCTCCGTACGTGCACAGATACCCATGACTTTGGAGGAACGGATGTGCAACAGCCTGAATAGACAAGGTAAACTCACGACCTTAGTAACTCTGGCCACAGGTTCTGCTATGCTGGGTCATACCTTATACCACAACTAAGTCCATAGAAGTCAATATCAGTTACGGTTTCAAAATATAGCTTTAAGTTAAAAAGTGCTATTTCTAATCAACTGTAGGGTACATTTAGACATCTCTCTCCACAATGCAACTTCAAAACTGGAATCACAAGTTCTTACCAGAGTCCATAAACAAAACTAGCACTAGCATGTGAAACAAATGCGAAGGCTTGCTGGTAGCCTGTGGAGTACAGAGGTAGGATCCTGTAGGTCGACTCGAGTGCTGCCCTGGTTTGAATGTGGTTTTGGTCATAGAGGTCCTAGGGTCAAGAAGTTGCCAACGTGAGCACTAATATCAGAATGACCTCTCAGACAAATGTAAGCTGGCTAGGACTTCTACAGAAGAGTGATGGTGGTGGGGGCTAGTTGCTTGCTTTGCGTAGAATAATGCAGATTCTTCGAAATATTCACAGTATTTTGATAAGATGTGAAGAACAATCAGGGGTTTTTTCAACGGCTCAACTTCATGCGCTTATTCATGAGAAAACTAAAACACATGCCATGGCATGGTTTTGGTGCCTCTCTGTGGGCCAGGCTTTCTTGCTGTCCTACGTACTTTAGTATATACCAAACTCTCTGCTTAGCCAAAACAGAACTCAACTGTATGCGATGGAGAATGTAGCAGATGAACCTAGCTTGTAAAGACAGGTATTATCTGGAGATAGTTCCTGCGTATCGCACCTTTTAAACTCTCCAGTAGGGGCTGAGCACGGCAAGACCATGAAGGTGCTTAAGAACACAAATCACGGCTATTATGATGGCCTTGAAACTAGTCAATGAACATAGGCCCAAGAAGTATATTAAATATGGGGCAGGAAAAGAGAGAAACTAACACCATTTCGTAGGTATGAAAGTACATGACTGCACAGAAACAAAAAGCAGCATCTGAAGTGCTATAGTAGCACATCACACATGTTAACTAGATCACAGTACCCTTGTATGGTAGGGATGGGCTACAATCCCTGCATGCAGGGGGGAGAACTGAGACCCAGGAAACTTGGGATACATTTCCAGGGAGGTGAATGGCACCTGGGGCCTCCAAATCTATTTGTAGTTTTGAGGTCTGTTCCTCTTCCACAAAGTATTTTGCCCAAGGTCAAAAAGGGCTTTTAAACTGAGGTTGCAGAAGTTCCAGTCCTAAACCTCCATGCAGCCACCTTGCAGGATATTGGCAGAAATCCTACTGTGCTTACTGCAAACCACTGAAAGCCCAAATCTGCCGAACAACTATGGCTCTTCAAGAGGCTAGAACTTGCCTGAAGTTAGCAAAGTAAATCCTGTATGAGGTGTTAATATTCCCTCCCCTCACTGCAAAGCCATTTGAGGCATTTCAGCGTTGTGACATTTTCAGATTACCAAACTGAAACACTTTACATGTTAGTAAAATGCATTGTGCCAACCGTGTTTTAACAAAGATCATTTATCACCTCTGGAAAGTTGCTGAGTAAATCCTTTTGACTTTGCACTATCCCATTCATCCTTCTTTCAAATAATGTAATTCTAAGATTGTATTGGTATTCTTTTAGATTTTTTCCCCTTCTTTTCCATTTAAAAACTGGTTTCTAAATAGAATTGATGCAACTAAGTTTTATATTTGTCTCCTCATGGAAGTATGCAGAAGACGTGCTCAGCTATATTGATCTCTGAGGAAATGTGGATGAGGTAGATAATGTGAAACCTTTTTGTCATTACTAACAGTTATATAGGTTCTGGAAACTCTCTGTGTTTGGCTGACTAGATAAGTGGATGCACTCGCATTTATTTGATTGGAAAAATATGGGGAGTAAACTGTGTCTCCCCAGTTTCTGTATGGAATTGATCTTTTGTGTATTAACACTTTTCTATTACAGAAAAGGAATTGGTGATTATGAGAGCAGAAGCACCCCTTTCTTTCTGCTGGAGTCTTTGGAGACTGGTCTTAAAGAAAAGGGAAGGGACCTAAACAAGTTAAGAGAGGGGACAATGAAAGGGCACAAGGGAAAGTGCTGAACATTTCCACCTCTAACCTTCAGAAACTGAAGCAGAGAGATATTACTTCTCTTGACTTTATTAGCTCCTTGCATCTCTCACGTCTGTGACAGACCCACCCTTACTCTCCCTGGTCTGAGCCAGCTGCAGGTGGCAGGTACTTGTTAGGTTCTGGCTCAGTCGCAGGAGCCAAGGCTGCTACTCGGCTTTACTTTGCTAGCTGGGATGCCAGGTAGAAGGTTATTAACGTTTACACACAAGTCCCATGACTTGTTGTATAGGAGTTTGTCTAAAAGGTGAAAGAGTAAAAACTGAATGAGGTCCTTTCTACAGGGAAAGTATCACTTAATTGATTTTTTTTTTTTCCTCCATTCTAATTTCTCTCTAATTGTTCAACGTACCTCAACTCAGCCCCTTTCTCTGAGTTTCCAGACTGCATTCTACATCTGCTCGACTGCAGCCACCGAGACCTATACAAACCTCTGCGAACAAGTCCAGGCCACGAAGTCTTAATTCTGGATCCAGGCTATACTTCCTTTGGTGCTAAAGAGATCTTTTGGTCCTCTTGCATCACTTACTCCCTCCCCATATAGGTTACTGCCGCCTTGTCAGCTGAGCTAATTCAACCCTCTGCTTTGTGGAAACAATGAAAAATGAAGGTAAAAGATTTTGTTTTTAAAAGTGTATCTTTTTCTTGATCTGGTTTACACTGTGACCACAAAAAACCAGTTGGATAGGCTTAAGTGAGGCAGAAGTACTTTTTGGCAAGGGGGAAAGCAGTTGGGAACAGGCATCGTTTAAACTGCCATTGCTGTTATAATGCAGATGATTCATAATAAAGGGTTAGGTGCTGGTACCCAGAGTGCATAGGTGAGTAGCAGAAAGACTCTGGTGCTGCTTTCTTAATCCAATGGCTTTTAGGACCAGGGCTAACCAGGATCAGATAGTCAGAGACAGCCTCCCTGTAGAGAGCAGGCAAAAGCAAAGTCACCCACATGCCGTCCACAGCCCTAGATAGGCAGGTTTTACAGCTGAAACCTATCGTTAGTGGGCAGAGCCCTCCCACACAACTCTTGTGACTGTACTGATATGGACCTGATATGCTGGCTCTTGGCTTGATGCCTTTTCAGCCAGAATCTCCCTGTATTTTTTACAACTCCTCTTTTTTTCTGAGCCCTACAAGCTGGTGAGCTGGCATGAGATACATGAAGCCTATTTGCACTTAAAAAAAAAAAGTTTGTTTTTACGTCAGCCTGCCCTGTTTATTAAAATACAAATCCACTAGGTTCACATCCATATGGTCAATCTCCTTTCTAAGTTGGTTCCTGACCCACAATACAATTCCTGATAATGATAGTGATTGGCATAAAGCTTGTCTAATCACAATAAATCCTGCGCAGACTAAGGGCTCTGTCCTGCCCTTGGTGACCCTCTTACGCATTTCAGCTTTTCATATAAGTTTAGACTAGTACTTTTCTAATCCAGTCTTATTCAAAATTAAACAAATCTCTGCTATGATTTTTAAAATTGGCAGATATAAACACACACGATCTCAGGCAAAATTAAAAGTGAACAACTTGTGCAAATAGGCAAAGTGATGCATGGTAGACAGGAGACACAGCTCAGAAAACCTGGAATGGAGCCATTGGCTTTAATTAGCTGTACCAATTTTTGTTGTCCAAGAATCTGGCCTGTTTCTTAAAAAAATGTTTTGGATGTGTTAGAAAAATTGGGTGTATAAATTACAGCTGCCCCTATGACACTTTAACTTGAACGACTGGTACTTATCCAGTCAGCTACAATAGGTCTCACTGTCCTTGGCAGGATTACAGGGGTAATATTTTTTAACATGGATGAGCAGCTCTTGAACAATTTCTCCAATGTATTAAGCATGAACGGGCTTTTCTTCAACATCGGGTGTGCATGTCTTCTCCTCACATTTATTTTTCTCCACCACACATATTTATTGTGGCCATTATGGGGCGGGGGGGGAACTTCCCTTCCTATGTATGTTTGTCTTCTCCTCCATCCCTTTTATGGGAACACCACAAACTGATGGAGTGATCTTGTTTCATATGCCTGTCCTGTTTTATTTATTTATATAATCAAAGACGACATTCACTATTAGAGTATATTGCTATGACTTCTTCATTGCCAGCAAAGGAACTTGTAGGCAAAGATAAAAGACAGGCCATGATAGATACTCTGTTAAAGACTTTATCTTGTAGTTTCTTATTGACAAGAAGTCATTTGTTTAAAAGGAGTTTATAGTACTCAAAAATTGTAAGCTTAGCTAAAAAAAAGTAGTAAAATATTGTTGACTTATTCTGCCTGTATAAAAAGTTTTGGGGGCCTTGAAATATCCTCTGTTGACAGCTGGACACAAAGGACTTCAAATTGATGAAATAAGAATATAAATATCTTCTACGTAAGAATGGTTGATAAAACAACATGACTGGTACACAGATAGCACATATTACTTCAAACTCTGTCTCTTAGGGTCTTCATTTTCAGAAAGAGAATTGCTACCAGTTAGGGCTCAAAAAGAATACTCGAAAGCTTTAATAGCAAGGGTTTTATCATTTCATTAAGTATCAATCCATTGCCAAAGCAGAGGGTGTTTTTGGTTTTGTCCCCCTTCTTCCCCCCCACCCTTAACCTGCATTTTCTTAAGTGTTTATTAATTTGTTGGAATATATTCTCCCATATTCATATCATTTCCTTAGGCAATGTAGTCGTTGCTTTTATACAGGAGCTATATTAAGAATTTTAGGTGTTGGTAATTGGCAATTTAACTTTGAAGATGCATATGAGGAGGTCCCTGTATAGCATCCAAGTCTACCAAAGATTTACAGAAAACAGGACAAGCATGTGCAGGCTGAAGCGGCAATAAAATTCTTTATACCACACACATCCTGAATGAAATTGCATGTTTTTAATTGTATTTTTATTGCCCCTCTCATAGAAAAAGGTACTCTCAGCTCAATCCTGCTGTTTTTCTAAAGTTCAGAAATAAGGTCCAGCAATATAAGACATACGGAAAGACTTTGCAAGTCTACGTGAAGTAGTATATTGAAAGAACATGCCTTCATTTGCTTGGCCAAATTTTCATTTTAATTATTTGAGACTCCAAACTTCCTTTTCCTTTAAGTGGTATTCCTTAAAGTATGTCTTCTCAGCTCAAGTGTCAGACCAATTAATTTTTTCTCTCTTTGTTTGATCTGGAGGAGACTTCTTTTATTACAAGAAAAGAAAAAAAAAATGTACATATGTGATAGTAACTTTAATTATTGAAGGTTTTTGACACCACCGGTGAAAACGCTTCCCACAAAGTCAGCTTTGAGCATAGCCAGTGACGATGCTGTGAAGGTCAGTGTTCAGATTAACATGCTCACTGTAAAAACATATGGCAGATTTTTGTACTAATAGAAGTGCTAATGTACAAACTGACTGAAAGAGTGAAAGACTTATATCCAGAGTAATTAGAAGCGTCTGATACTAAGCAACTAAACAAGCTTCCTTGGGAAACAGAAACGTAAAATTTGCCTGTTCCATCTAATCTAAGGTGACTTTGATTCCAAGAAACTTTTTTTTTTTTTTTTTAAAGTTCCTTCCAAGACACTTGCCTGGCAGAATTCAGACTGATGGAACTAGCTCCTCAGTATCCCCCCTAATATTAAAGACATTACACATGGGCATTCTGATTCCTCTCGCCTTTCAGGGTGTAAATCAGGGAACCTTCATGGAAATCAGCAAGTATTAGGCCCAAGAGCTTTCAGCGTGTGATGGAACTAATTTTTGACTGGCAGACTCTTACGAAAACTTATTTCTGAAAAAATCAAATCTTTTTAATGACAAGTAAGCCCTCACACACCAGACAGCAGATGGGGAATTGTGTAGTGCTTTGCACCAAAGAAAAATTGTGCTTTGATAGTGTTACCATCATGTACGCACTCAAGGCTGACGAGGAGGATGAGTAAAGATAAGCACAAGACTTTCCTAAGGCAGGTGGCAATACATTGAAAGGAACAGAAGTTTTGGAGGGGAAATTAAATATTCCAAGAGAATAAAATTGCTGACCAGAACCCCACAAAACAACATATGTATGTGAAAGGACTGAAAAAGGAGTCATAGCTGATAAGAGAGAGAAGTCAGCTGGTGTTCTTTGAAACAGGGGATCTAGAAACCATTTACCAAAACAGAGAAGGCCTTTTAGCAGAATCCTTCTCCTTCCCCTTTTTGTCCTCTGCCTTTCAATAAGGTCTTTTGAAAGATCATTATCCTGGAGAAGACACAGTTGCATAAGTGTTTCCCTTCAACATACAAATGCAAACTTTAAGTTACACTAAATAAATAAACAAAACCCATCCGTTACTCATCTAAAACCAGAACAAAATGAAACAACAGGAATCTAGATATTATTTTTCAACAAACAATTCAACAGAAAAACCCAGATATCCTATATCTTGGTCACTAGTCATACATCTAGTTGATTGATGACATGTAACAAAGTGCTATGGGGTGAAACCTGATGTGTTTTGCACATCTAGGTTACTCAGAGCAGTTTAGTCTTATGTGGCCAAAAAGCATAGCATAAGGAACAAATAGCATTAGAGGAGGGGAAAAAAAAAAAAAAAAAAAAATCTGCCCTTAAGCAGTAATAATTGGTTTTGGGGCTCTCCCCAGCACAAATTAGCATTTATGGCATCTAGCCCATGGACCAGATGCTGTAGGACTTTGGGGGTGTTTGGAAACGTCCAGTTAATGGCAGCAAATGGCTGTTAAGGGAAGAATGGGAGACACAGAACTGTGAGAAAGGCAACTCTTTCACCAAGCTCCACCTCAGAGCGTGATGGGCTGGTGGGACCTAAGCCGTTGCTCAAAGTGGATGGAGATAGCACTTTTTCTCTGGAGGACTCAGGGGGAAAAAAAGCAGCAACTTCTTGTCTAAATGTTTTCGTTTATGTAAAGAAAAGCAATTTGGCACTCTCCACATGTGCGCCTAATGTGGTTGAATCAATCCTTCCACGAAGTGGAAGGATATACTGCCTCCTACATTCGATTAGCTCCTTAAACAGGCCATCTACCATTCAAACCATCCTGCCTTTTCAAGAACTTCTAAATTTTCCTTCAGCTATATGCCAGCTTGGCAGACTAATTTTGGTATACAGCAAACCGTAAGAGCCCAAAATGCCACTGAACGTTTTGTTCCATGAGAAAAATTAAGGAAGATGGGGGGAGAAGGGGGGCGGAATTACAATCTGGATCATTCTTTCCAACTCATAATTCTCTTAAAACTTTTGGTGAATTCTGTGCCTTTAAGAGATCTCAGGCTTGGTGAACTATTACTTTGTAATACTGCATGATTGTGCACGGACTTTCAAAACCCATGTGAAAGCTACATACAAGCAGTAGTGTTATTGGAGTCTTTGTTCATATAACATTCTTTAAAATTTAGACATCAACATTTACAGCAGATCAACAAAGAGATACAACAACAGATCTGAATGATCTAGAATAAGTAAAAAACATCAAGGGACAGACAATTGATGTAAAGGAGCAGAGAAATACAGAGCCCAATAAATCGTAACCAATAAAGTTAAACCAATGAGATTTAGCAATCATCAGCTTCTCAGTGACATTTTTTATCTTGCTTGCTAGATAGAGGACATGCACAAAGTCTCATTTCAGTTCTATCTTTCCTTCACTTTTGGATACGCGGATACATTTGACCAGTCTGTCATTGTGACACTAAGTAGCACTATTCTGGAAATTTTCCAACAAAATGCTGTTTGTTTTGAATTGGAAGGTGAGATGCTACCACTGTCAGAAGTGTTTGTGGTGATCTATAAACATTACGGCTAACATTTTACCTGGAAAAGTTTCAAAGTTCCCCGACGGCTGACGAGGGATTGAACATCCCCTTCAGCTCCTTCAGCTGTAGCTTTGCTATTTCAGAACCACCCACTGTTTATATATAGAGTATTTTCTGGAACATGCAAGACCCAGCTGAGGTCCCTTGGCTAAACTGGTTGAAAGCCATAACCATCAAACTATTAGCCCAGCTAATCTCTTGTGTATACACAACTCTTCATTATAAGAAATATTCCAACAGACAAATACTTAAGATGTAGGAGACACATTTTCAACAGTCTGTTCCAAGAAACATTCATACACACACACATATATATATTTATATAACAGAACAGCTCCAAAGATCGAATGGAGAGAAACTCCAGCACAGCCAGCAGTAGCTGTAGCACCACCAGAGACACGAGAGCACGGACGTCCACATGATTTTTCCTCATCTTAATCCATGAGAAGAGCAATGCAAGAGAATGATGAAGCACAGGGATCAGTAAGAAACAAAGACAGCAGATGAAGAAATAACCCTGTGGGAGCTAGATGGCACCTGAAGCCAATGGGCAGCCAAAGTCTGTCTGCTGAGGTAAAAGGGAGGAGTGGGAATCTCCTTCAGCTTGGAAACTGAGCCTCTGTCTCCATGGGAATGGGGTGTTTAGCAGTTTGTCAGTACTAACAGCCCAACTGCTTTTTCTTCTGGCCGATGCATTAACAATGGGGAGTTGAGGGTTTTGAAAAGTGCCTAAATAATTTGGCTGAAAAAATTAAATGGAATTAAAAGCCATCACTTGGCATTTAAA
>WAAD01035208.1:29086-130163 GCA_013389945.1 Fregata magnificens
GTAATTAAAAGTCATCACTCAGGCATTTTCATAAGTTCCCTTCTTAAAAAAAAATTAATCTTCAGAGCAAGTTTTAGAATCTTGTTTTAATTTTTCTTGAATAAATCTTGTCAGAAATAGAGCTTTCAGAAATAGATGACTTTACCATTATGATTTAATCAACAGCCATTTGAAATGAATATTTCAAACCCTCACATTCTACATGCAACATGAATATCTCAGGAGAAAAAAAGGCACAGAATGCTTTGAAATTATGAAAGTTTGAACACACAGTCCATATTTTAAAACACCATCTCATAATTTCCTTTGTGCCGACCCATTTGTTACAGTACCATTGGCCAAGAATTGCTTCACAGGCTCCACTTATACACGCAGCCTGTGACGGGAGGTGGGAGAGGGAAGAAAAGCAGTGTGTAACCACAGGAATATCAGCTCTAGTTGGAGCCTATACAGCCCAAACCCGAACGTGCTGAGGCACGCTGCGCAAAGCAATGACAGAGGTAGCCCATCATAGCAGAGCCAGTGGAATCAGACGCAAAAATGTCAGAGAAAGAGTTTTATAAAAAGTTGAGGTTACTGTGAACAAGTCATAGGATAAAGCTGGATTTTTTTTTTTTTTTTCCCAGTTTTTCATTAATCAGCTGCCTGCAGGACTGATGAAATAGACGCCCACTGATACCTATGAGCCTTACTCAAAAAGAAACTTCAGTCATTATTTCCCTTCTCTCCCGCACGAAATACAAGGCAGTGTAGTAGAAACCCAGTTGATGCTTATTTTCCCCACTTTTTATCTTTTTTTTCTACATCCTCTATTAATTGCTGAATTATTGAAGAACATGACTGGTAATTTCTACCAGGATTTTCAAATTTTCAGGTATTTTATTCACAGTTTTGCCCCATGACTAGTCAAAGACAGTAGGGGGATCCTCTGTGTGTTTGAATTAATATGTTTCTCTGTTTGCCATGAAATGCTGCTTGCTTACTTATCTTTATGAAGAGAAGCTGGAATTATCTTTCATTGTCTTAGCACACATTGCTGACACAAACTGTTCCTAACCAGTGACAAGACCAGAACGTACAAACACTTTTTATTTTTAAAAAAAGCTCTTCCTACCTACATACGAACTTGGAAAAGAAAGGGGTAAAAAAATTCCATCCTGGTGAAAATCTGACGACATGTTTAATAAATTCAAATTTCATTTAATTAGATTTCTTAATTGAAATTAACCTTGAGAAACTGAAGACAAATAGCTCAGCATACTTTTTACTAGACAGTGTGATATTTAAATGGTTTGCAAGAGACACTAGCACCATGAAAACTAAGACTCAGTCACTCAGTCCACCTCCAAGACAGGCCCTAGGTTTCTCCACGTGGTACCAGTTGTCTGCTTTCCTAAGTTGTTGTTCGTTTGTTGAAACATGTTCTTAAGACGACACTAAAGAGAGAGCTATTAAGTGTCAGTAACTACTATTGTGTGTGTTTTTCTCCTTCCTGAGACATTCACAAGATGATTACAGCTGGACAGAATCGGGTCAATATGGCATTACAAAATTTTAAGAAAAATGTAGCAGCTCCCCTCTCCTCTCTGTATTTCCCCCTCCTCCCACTCCCCAAACAGCACACCACTAATTGCACTTTCCACTCACTTGATTTTACTTTAAGGCTTTTCAAGAGGATTGTCATTACCAGGCTGCAAGTCAAGCCTGTTATTCCCTTTGCAAAAGAATCAGCTATATTGAACTGGAAATCTCACCCTCTATTTATTAATATAGTTTTAAAGGAATTCTCAGATTTTTGTTGCTAACTGCTCACTTGGGTTGAAATGTGATGCACTTGTTGGCAGTGTTGCCCCAGAGGGACTGCAGTGAGACAGACTTACTCAAGCTTCACTTGAACACAGAAATGAAAATCAATAAACAATTTGAACTTCTCAGAAGAGAATTTTTCTCCTCTAATGAATATACAAGCTTGGTTACAGCTTAATTTAAAGATTGAATTTAGTGTGTGTGTTTTTCCCTGCACCAGGAGCATGACAAACACAAGCTTCAAGCGACATGTCCCAAAGGGAGACTTACTGTTAAAAAAAAAAGGGCAAAAAAAAAAAAAGCAAGCAAATAAAGGATAAAAAAAAAAAATCCTGTCCCCATGACAGGGAGCTACCTTAAAAATAAGGAAACTAACATGCAGCTGCAAAACAGATCTGCTTTGTAGGTGACTGCACAGACACCTAAACTTTAAGTTTCTGAGCAAATTTTTTAATGTATATATTTTTATTTGCTTTTATAAGAAATTGCAAATAGGGTCAGACAACAGTGTAGGGATGTGGTTGTAAATTCTCTAGTAGTTTGAGAGTGCTTGAATGCAGGATAAATGTGTGCATTTTGTGGGTTAGTTTCTCACACACACAAAATCTTATCTATTTATAATTTTTGCTTTCAGTATTGGAGCATGTTAATAATGTCATTTCGGTAGAAATTAATCACATTAATTAACGAAAGAAAATGACTGTAGAATCAATGTTTCCAAAATAAGACACACTTGCACTCAATATTAACTGTCAGAAGGGCTAGCGCTGGGATGAGCTGCTGTGTTTTTGTTTTTCAGAATTTCTGCAGAGTTATCAAGCTAAACCGCTTTTGCCATCTGATAGTTTGTCTCGGCAAAGCGATTAGTTGAAAACCACAAAAGTGATTGTGTGGAGCATTTTATTCTTCAGCTCATCAAGAAATAACTTTGAATCAGAAACTTTTATCTCATCAGATCTCATTTATAAGTGCAAGTCAACTAAGTGACATAATAAAATGAGAGAGATCTATTTCAAAACCAGTCCAAAAAATATGGTGTTATTCTGGAAAAAAGAGGGGCAATGTAGATGTACTGAAATACCTGAAAGTGTAGATTTCAACCAGTTCAGTTATCTTGGTCCAGTTTCTATACAGATAAGCCCCTAGAGAATACATTAAGGCATTCATATGGCTAATAGGTAGCTTGACTTTCCAAACCAAACCAGTTAGAGCCACATTTTTGTTGAAGTAAAAAAAATCCTAGATTTCTTTAGCCCCTGAACTCTTTTCCATGATTGTAATCTTAACACCCCACTCAAAGGGATCTCTAAAGCTTTTCATTTAAACTACAATTATTCTTTTGTCTACTGGGAACCCAGTGCAAAGATGATGTCCTGTGTGCAAGAAGCAAGCAAGCTGAATATTAATTAATGAACACTACTTAATATGCAGAAGAAGAGGAGCAACAATCAGTCATGAGCCCTTACATATTAACTGGTAGATCATTGTTATTCTGGGAGGCATCATAAGGCCAAATGCAGGTTACAACTAGTTTAGAAAATCTCTTTAATTAAGAAACATGAAAGTTTAAGTTTCTCATTATAAATACCTTATTGTGACCATAAAAGACATCATTAAATGGTGTGATGGTACAGCACTTTTAATGCAGTCTGAGGTGATGAATTAGACTTAGGCTGTTAATCTGTTTGCAGTGGGATTCAATAAACAAGCAAAACACTGAGTTTTCACTATTTTTCCTAAGATGCGAAGAAGCAAGTTTTCCTTTTCTTAAGGACCTGGGAAGGCCATAAACAAACAAATCTCCAAGTAGGTGGGCCAGGAGTTTCACAGAAACAGGAGAGTCACAGAAGTACTCTCCTGTTTGTCACTTGCCATGACAGTTAGCAACCTTGCAGAGCAGAGAATATGCGTGTTGTTGTCTAATACTTTTTGCTTTGCTAAATTAACTGAAGCAAAAAGGTATAACATTCCCAGCTGCCAGCCTCTGGGCACATTGCTAAAGGAGACTGGCCTCCTTGTTCGCATTTGTCAGATGGGAGAGCAGGTCTGTAAAAACATGAGGTGTGATCTAAGGCTACTCATGAAGCCAACATCAGATGAAAATGGGTATGGCTTTCCAGATGTGGTCTCTATCCTCGTCAATATTGCTTTCCATTTTAAGGAACTAAACCCCCCCAATATCAGCGAAATGTATGAATATTAAAATCACAAGAATACATTTTTAAAAGATTCCTACTTCAAATCTAGCATGTCCAATGACAGGAGTGTCAGGAGGCCTACAGTTTTTGTTACTGTGGGGAACCACGCAACAAATAAAACTAAAAGCATCCAGTGCATTGAAATGAAAAGAGCGTAATCCATTTGCAGATCTGCTTCTTCCCAGTATGCCTGACTGTGAGAAAAAGAGTAGCTACAGGAAGAATCAAATTCAGTTCTCAACGGTATGCAAGATTAACAACTGATGACAACATTTTTTTTAGCAAAGGATGCAGCAGTGCACATTGATCCAGCTTTTTATCTTGTACAACGAATTATACGAGACTTTCCTGCATTTGCTGTACACAAAATATTTTCCTGACACGTTACACAAAAATACATTTCTGCTTGCTGATGGTAAAAGGCTTCTCTGCCAAATATACAGTTTCCCTCTGAAGAATTATTTAAATAGCTTTTACAGGAATAGTTTGGACAGGCAGTAAGGTGTAGCATCATCTTACAAGGATTTAATGATAAGCCCTTTTTTTACATTAAGCTACATGAACATGTTTTTATGCACTATATATGGCAAAAATCTTTATTGTTTTAGACAGTCTGGACAGTTTCAGCAACTTGAATTGAGAAATATGACCAGTGATTTGGAAGAAGTATACGTTTGCATTTTGCTAATATCCCTTCACTAGTCTGAAAATGCAGTAATTCTTGTGGAATACTTGCAGGTTTACCTCTCAACGTACAGCAGAGCAATGCCACGAAATCTGACTCAATTAGGGATTTTACAGAGTTATTGCTTCTTATCAGTACCCAGCGTTGTTTACAAAGCATTCTCCATTCCTGGAGATCTTCAAGGCATGACCTAGCCTTGAAGAATCTGAATCAGCCCCTTTTTCTGTTTGTTTGTACAGCTACCAATCTAAATACAATTAGCTGAGTGCAATTATACCACTTGCTAGACTGGAAGCCAAATGACGCAAAAAGCAAGACTGGGTAAGAGTAGGAGAAGGGATGATGCTTACAACGTATGGAAAACAAACGAGCCAGTACTTCCCAAGAGCCTCCTGCAGTGATGCAAATACTTCCACTAGCAGTAAACTCCTGTCAACATGAAGGGAGCTGAAGTTGGCCAAGAACACTTTAAAAGTCTCATTGGTGATGGAAGAATCACCAGGTGGCACTGTTACATATCATCATCAAAGTCTGCGCCTGTTCACAGTTTTCTGTTGGGGGAGGAAATTTTGGCCATGAGAAGAGTCCTGTTTGCTGCTGGCCTGTGCTGTCCCAGACAGGAGCAGGCTCCCGTGGCAGAGCTGCTCCTGGCCAGAGGTGCTGGGAATGCTCTGTGCTGCTTTGGACCTCACCTGGTCCAGGACAACTCATGGCATATTCCACCCACCCCATACAGGTTGCCATTTTTCAGATGATCTCTTAAGTCATAAAACATGTCATGGCTTGCTAAAAAGATGAACCTATAAACCAGGAAGGAATATATTTTTCTGTGAGAAAAATGAAATTAGAAAAGCTGGACACAACAGGAAACATTGGGGGGGAGGGGAGGGAAGCACGGGAGAAGGGATGTGGTGACATTCAGGATGCAACAAGCCAGAAGTCATTATCAGGATTAGTACACTGTTCTGACAATGTCTCTAACAAGAATAGGAAGGAACAGAAACGTGAAAATGGGTCAATCACAGTTCATCGTAGCTCACACCTGATTCCTTTCCCCCGCCTCACTTTGCAAACTAGCATTCAGAGAATCTTCTAATTTTTGAAGCTACCTGGGAAGTTCTGCTGCACTTGTTCACTTACAAAAATAGAAACAAACAAACAAAAAAAATCCCCAAAACAAAACAAAACACCCCAAACCTTACTGTGTTTTAAGTCTTTTTGTTTGTTCAAGCTGCATTACTCTTGTATGGGTGGATAATGGTCTTTAAGAATGATTTAAAATTCCACTCTTTCCATCTACAGTAATTCTTCCGCAGGGAAAAAAAAAAAAAAAAATCCCAGTCAATCAAGGTCATACGGTTAGCAAACTAGTTAATAGAGACAAGTGCTAAGTAAAAAATGAAGTATCCTTTTCTTAAATGAATTTGATACCAGTCTGATTATCTTACTGTCCTGTTCAGAGAGAGTTTTTATGTCACCTTCCATCCAGGTTGTTTCTGGTTTTGTTTTTGTAAGAGAAATAGCAGGCCACAAGCAAGTCAGTCCTTTTTGTCCAGAGGTCAGAGAGCTTTTCTAAAGATCTGGCATCCCAGAACATACCCTGTTTGGTCTCATCCTTTTCCTTCTCCTAAACTCGGTATCATACTTATATTCTCCATACTCAGATGTTTGTGGACTGTGCATGTTGGCAGGATGCAGCGTATGTTTAACCGAAAATAGCTTCTCTGAACTTAAAGGCAACACAAGCCATGGGCCATACCAATCACACTCGATTGCCCCTTCCTAATGGGAAAACCTCACCCTCTCTAGCTTTCCAAATTAATTAATGTCTGAACAGTCTAAGTGGTGCCAGTAACAGAAGAAAGAAGGTAGCTCGTTTACTCTGCGACACCATCTCAAACCCAGCGTGAGGTAAGGCTATGCATCGCAAAGAAAATGTCACCTCCCTCCATCAGAATGAGATGGCTGTGATAGAACAGATTTCACTACAAACTAATTTCTCATGGCTAGAAAAAGGCTCCCAAATCCAAAAGATAACATACCAAGGAGTGACTTTAGCTCTGCATTATGAGAACATATAATGCCTTGCATTATAATTACCTGAAAAACCACTATGTGGAGCTTATCGCTCCTGAAAGCCAAATAAGTGATATTTTTCTAACTACTAATTTATAACACTGAAAAGTCATTTTAAAACAAGTCAAGAGCTTCCTTAGTACATAGCCTTGGATCCATTGTCTCTAGTAATAGTTAGTTAATGTTCACCTGCTATTCCTGCACTTGCCTTTTCCCCCTTTAGGTGCTTGAACTGCATGGTGGGTATCAGCACTTGATTAAAAGAGCATTGCCAAGAGTTGCAAGTTAGGCACGTTGTGAAAAAATCACAATGTAGCCAATAACCTAGGTGTTACAGGCAGCAGAGTAGCCTGAGGTTCGCTCTTCTAATAGAAAGTGTTATATTCTATTTACTAGACAACCTTAATTTGCTATCTGAACTGAATTAATTCATTAGTTAAATCAGTGCTTAGCACCATTTGTTACCTTTAAGTAACATCACTGAAATTTAAATGAGAAGAATGTGTAAACAGTTAATAGAAGGTAAAATAAGAGTCCCATGAAAGAAGGGATATATGCTTTGCTGCCTGATAAAGGGGAAGAAAAAAACCCTCAGCCCTTTCTCAGCAGCTAATATCTCCAGGCACGTTATGTTTTTTTCAGTTACATTTGTTAGATCTGCCTTTACCTTAGCCTAGCTCTCTTCACCTTTCAAAGCATTCTTGAGGACCAAAATCTCAAATAATAGAGCAAGACTCAAAATAAGAAAAGGAAATAAGGGGAATAAAAAAGGGAAGGGCAGTGTTTTTAATATATATGTTCCTAAATTTTGTGTGTCAAACAATGAATTAAAACATCCGTGAAGGAATCATTTATTTCAAGAAAATTATTTTCAGATTAATTTTAAATAAAATCTCATATGCTCATATTCTATATTTACTTAGCAAGTAATCACTGAAATCCCTACATATTCATGCCTGTTATTACAGAAATTAGACAGAATGCATAGAGAAAATTTCTGAGATACATTTAGGCTTTTCTTTTTCAATAAAATGCACCACAAAGGGAATTAAGAAATTCTTTACCCAAATTAATAGTGAATTATTTTGTCATGAGAATAGAAGTTTATATTCATTTAAATGAAAGCACATAAATTGTTCTTGACAAGAAAAACAAAGCTAGCCTTAGGCAGTATTTTCATTATAGAAAAAGGCACATGTCCATGAATACCTAGTATAATATTAACAAAAACGGTTCAATTAGCTATGCATGTGCCATTGTTATGAATATTTATTTGCATCGCAGCTAAGTAACATTGATACCTTTTTTTCAGCCTGTTCAGAGATACAAAATGAAGTGAATATTACTGTGCTGCGGAGAGCAGAAAAACTTCTCCAGAGAGCTGGTCAGACATAACGCTTCTTATTAGGAGAACCTTCTTCACTGCTACTTGTTTCATTCTTTTTTCACATTGAAAATCTACTTGAGGAATTATAATCCATTTTAAAGTAATTTTGATCCAATTGACAGCCTAATCTCATCCCTTCTGTAAAGAAAAGTTATTTATGTAAAGACAACCCAATACATGAGCCCAGTTTTTCTGAAGTCAATTAACTTGAACTGTGTTCTAATTATGTAGAGCTCCCTTTTTCATAAATGTTTAAAAAAATTCATTTTCTGGTAGAAAGCATTGCAAAATAGCAACCTTAAAGCAAAACAAGCTTTACAGGTGTATGCATACAGAAATTATTATAGTTATCCTTGACAGGCTTAAGAATCATTTAGAATGGTTATATTGGTAGGAATATTTATGGTGACCAATTCAGTATTAAGTATCTTGTGACTTATGTCTCCCATTACAAAGAATTTTTTAATATTAAGCATTTGTAGTGAACTGCCTGTGAAAAACTGCAGACCAAAGGCATACTTTGGCAAAAATACGTTCATGTGATTAAAAATGTTGTTCTGTATATGAATAAAGGTTTTAGCTGCAGAACTTGCTCTAGGAGGAATTTCAAATAATGAATCATTAGAATATTACTCACTATTAGGAACTGAAAAAGCAAGATTAATTGAATACATTTGTCCCATTTATGATTGCCAGAAAAGAAACCTTTAACAAAATGGTTAAGAAACAATTACACATGGTCTCTTGAAATTTTATCGATTGTGGATCTCATTCTAGTTTCCATTCTGCCACCCCAAGAACCTTTTCCAAAATCCACTAAGGTCAGCAGGAATCATTTTACATAGCGGATAAGCACTGATCACAGAAATATTCCAAGTCAATGATTGCCCACTAAACTATTTTGGAATGATTAGGGTAAGAATCAGTTCTGTAAACTATTTAAGAATTTGCCTCTGTTCTTCTTTACTCATTATAGATGTTTATAGTATTTTCTTCCCAGCAACACAATCCCATGAACTACAAGAATGTGTGTATGAAGCAGGTATGTTTTGTGTATGAAACAGTATGTTTTGAAAGGGAGAAAAAATGGTGGCAAGTAAAATGTGGCACAAATGTATGATGCAACTGTAGTCCCGTTAACAAGGCTAAAAGAATATGAATTATACTTTAAGGTGGCTTAAAGGAAAGCAAACAGGCAAATATAAAATAAGGACAGCAATAGGTAAGCATAATGAAAATGACTTTTCGCTCACACAGATACTGTTGATTTCTAGAAGGGTTCAACTTGATGCCCTTCCAGAGCAAGTTGAGAGTAAGATACATTTTCTGTAGTTGATCCTGCAAGCATATACAACCCACCCTCCTCAATAAAATATGACACTTCACATAGTAACACACCGAGAAAGAAAGGATAATAAAATTGTCATAAAGTATTCCTCTAAGGAAGACTTTGCTTGATTTTAATGTGTCCGGAGTGAAGATACTGAAAAAAGAACATCTTGCAGCTGGTGAGCTGGGTAAGAAAAAAAGGGTGGATTTAAGTGACATGATCTGGATAGCCCTCAAAATTAAAATCTCAACAGATCACCGTTTTGGAGACCACTGCCAAGAAGGATGCATGTTCAAACTTTTGTTATCCGTTAGAACATGAGCTGCTTGCATCTTCTGCTGTCACACCAAATGTGTAGCACTGCCATCACAAAAGTGATAGGAGCTGTTATTGTAAATGGTATACATTGTGTGTTGATGATGAAATAGGAAGAGACAAGCACCAGAGTAATTTTGCTGGTAATTTCTTCTGATGAGAAACTTGCAACTATAAAAGCAAGAAAAAGATGAGATAATAAATGATAGAGTTCTGTGAGAGTTAAAAGAAAGAGACTTCTGGTTAAACTAGGGCTTTTTCTGCTTAATGCTGAATGCTATGTCTACCCAGCCAAATGATGGTGTGGTAGCAAAACAGTAACGATAGCTGTGAATATGTGGCAGCACAGACCCGAGCGTGAACCGTACAAGCCCTCTGGGGACCTGGCACAGTGCTCCAGTTGCTGCCCCAAAAAGGATCTGTGCCCTCTGCATTTTTGCTGTTACCTGTACCAGCTAAATTAGAGGTAGTGTGTATACGCCTGATCGTATTATAATCATGCAATCATTTGGCTGCGTAGGCACAGCAATCGGTTAGGTGCTTAGCACTTAGATGATGCACATCACACCATAAGATAAATAGATATGTTCGAGTGAACAAAACCACATCCAGGATCTGAAATTCAAAATAGACTAGACCTGAAGCTCCGATGTAGGCCCAGGAAGGGAGCAGGGCCAGCGGGGCTAGGCAAGCACCAGCCTGCGGCACTATTCTTCGGAGGACCGTAGCCCTTGGGGATGGGGGGACTGGTAGCAACGAAGGAGAATTTAGTTTGAATCAGCAACAAGAGTTTTTCATATAAGGTTACAAAACTTGCCATTTGTGAAGAAAAAGCCTATAAAAGGGTGTTTATTTAGTGTGGGAAAGGTTTAAGACCCAATAAAAAAAAAAAAAGGAGCTGAGCAGACAAACCTCAAGCTTAACCTCAACCCTCTGCAGCTTAGATCTCTGCAGGATCTCTGAAGTCACTTTATTTTAACTCATCTTGTCACTGCAGAACAGCAACTGTGTTACCCCAGGAAAGGAAGAGGGGGAAAGGAAGGTTGGAGGAGATTTTTGTTTATATTTTCATTTCTCAAACTCTAAAATTCCATTATAACTTTTTACAACCCCTTAGATGGAAAGGCAAGTTCTTGATTTGTTTGTGGTCTGCTCAGAGACCCATTCCCTGAGAGGTAGTCAGCTGCAAAATCCAGACCCAGCCACTTGCTTTTCCCCATTTGTCTACCAGAACTTCAAGGATCTTCCTGGGCATTTGTGTCAAGAAGAAAACTATTTCTCAACACAATAAAATAGTGTAGGAAGAGATGATCCCACAGGAATTGATTTCAACGGTATAAAAGTTTGCCAGAGCCCACAGGTTTTATAGCTGAAATACGTTATTTAAATATTTTGTAGCTAAAGGCTAAGAAGGTACCAGTCTTGTTTGAAGATGACGAAAATGAGCTTTCTTAATTTCTTAGTGTTGGTGGCTGAGAGGCCCTGTCGGTCACCTGCGAAATTTCTTGCCTTACTGAACACCCTGAACCTGGACGTTCACTAGCTATAACATGGTGTCGAAAGCAGCCGGTGAATCCTGAAACTGAGTGTAAGAGGTGGCATGAAGCGTGGCAGCACCCAGGTTGAAGGGCTTCAACTACAGCTTTCTGGAAGCCTCCAGTATCGCTCAGGATCTTCAAATGCAGCGCTCACCTGAAAGTGCTACTGTAGCAATTTGTGCAGCCAGCAGTGAAAAAACAGCTATAGAGAAAGCTGGGTAGAAAAATTAAGAGACATTTATTATGCATGGTAAAATCAAACAGGACACAAGAGAAATCTAACGCACCAATCTGGTTTTTGGTATTCAGCTCTCACACAGGGAACCTTTAATCTGATTGAACCTGTGTGGTAACTGTTTGTTTTTCCTGACTGGGAGTGCACATGTGTATATGATAGCATGATGGCAGCAGTCCAGGCTATTAAATGGAGCAACTACATTCAATAAGGAGCAAACAATGGCATTAAGCCTTCTATCATTTTTGCTATTAGACTGAATCTAAAGTTTTCAAACGAACGCAAGTTGCCACTTAAACATTAAAAGACAATATAACTTTAACTTCCAAATACCAAAGTCCTTTTCTTTGGTAGCTTATGAGCCTAAGCCACTTCGAATTTCAGAAAAATCTCCTCTGCTGTATTTTTCCCTTTCCCTTTGTGCCTTTCATTACAGTCCAATACGTTGAGAGACAAGGGCTAGTTTGAACAACTATTTCCCCAGAAACCGGAACGCTAAATACTTTCAGCATTTGATGCAAAAGAGGGATTGCACCAGTAGCATCCACCACGAAGAGCCCATTTTATTGCAGACCAGCAGCATCCATCTCAGCTGCTGGTGTTATATTTTCTAGCCGACTTCTGAATGGCCTTCAAGCCTGGCCATTCCACTTGGAAAACAAGAGACTTCCCAAACTCTGCGCAGTACTAAAATTATGGCATATATTTAGATGCCATACTCAAGTATAGCAAATGATACCTTATAGAACATATATGATTGCTAGGAGTTGTATAACCTTCACCTTAGGCTTAAACAGTAAATAATCTTTTCCACGCTGCTCTGTCCCACCTTTTTTCCAAAGGAAAAGGAGAACAAACAAATATTTGGACTACCACAATAGCATTAATAAACATGAGAATGCAACAGCTAGTGTTATTCTACAGAAATGAATGAATAAATAAATAGACTATAAGCACTTTATTCTTCTCACATAATTTCTTCTCAGTGACATTATTGAACAGACTGTTGAAAACAAACATCGTTAAATGAGAAAAGAAGAGCAGGAGCCTGTCTAATTCCCCACTGCAACATTTTCCAATGACGAATGCTCCCTAAATGGATTTAGCTTTTTGAAAAGAAGTCAGAGAGAAATTTGATGTGGCCCCCTGACCCCTGGTAAGCACATGTATCTTCACCTGTCACATAACACACTGGCACTTGCTTACTTTTCAGCAAAGACTATTGATTTTGCTTATTGGCTGCAGGCTAGTCCATAAAGAACAAATTACAAAGTCAGAGGTCTACAGTTAGCAATTTCTTGCATGATAACAGGGAACTCAGCACTATTCCCACAACGCAGTATTAACATTCTCACAAATGTGTGCAAACCTAAAACATACACTTCTGCTGTGAAGTCCTCTGTATTTTCAATGTTATACAGCAAGTGAAACACGCAGTACATCCCATACTCTTGCCAATGATCTAAAACTACAGGGATTTTCCCCCCCGTACCTAATCTAAGCTTGTGGTTTAAACCTTTTCTTTATAAAGAACAAAGAGAGAGAGGATTAAGCAATGGTTACATTCTGCTATTAAAAAAAAGGAAAAATGTTTGACACAGCCTACTGTTATTAAGAATGTCTTCACAACGCAATTTTACACAAGAAAAGCCAACATTGTGACTTTTAAGAAATGTATCATTGTGCTACTTCTCAGGAGTCATAACGAAGTTTATCTTTGCCCCCCGCTTAATAGATGACCTTGGGGGAAAAGAATGTGATTTTCTGCACCTTGCTTTCATCTTCTGCAAAATGGGATACAATACTGTCCTCCACTGCTGAAGTGCTGTTGAAACCCACTGCCAAGAAGTCCATGCAAAAGACTGCACAGCCCAGCTTTTACTACTGAAATGGGACAGGCATAACAGAAGAACCCCCGGTGACCATCAAAACTGGAGAGCCTGAGCTAGTTTCTGAAACCTCATTTTAATTTTTGGATCTTAAATAATACTTGCACAATACCATAATTGCAGTTGTCTTTTAATACCCAGCCATACCAGATGCAAATATGTACTGCTTATCTAGCATATATTTTTTATTAAAAGTCATGAGAACAACACAGAAGAGGCTGATTTTAACACCATTGCAAGCTCAAGAAATTTATAATAATTTCAAGTGGGAAATTAGTAACGACAAATAGCAAAAGTGTGCTACTGTTTTAACTTAGTTCCCTAGAAAGGGCAGTTTTCTTAAATTTTTTAAAGATGTTTTCCACGATAAAGAGTATTGATTCAGCAGGAGCAATGCCCCAGCTTTCAGGAACAATTTCCTTTTCTAGAATATTTGATTGAGAGAAAGAGACTGGAAATTTCAAAGGTCGGTTACAGCTGGGCATGTCTGAAAATCCTAACACAGTTCCCTGCTGAAATAAAAAAAGTTGAGGAAGAAAGAGCAACAAAAAGCACTTTTGGAAACTCATAGTAAGTGTTGACTTAGTGTGTTTCTATAATAGACTGTTTTGCTTTGAGTTAACTGATCACCAATTAACTAGAACTAGTGAGTGCATTTGTAAATGCTAGTGCTGACACTTTCCTAAGTGTTTCTGTTTTATCCTAGGACTTAACGTGGTAAGAGCCTAGAAGGATAAGCTACACAAAAAGTGTGACAGGACAAAATAATCTTGTGGAATAATTGGTAAGGCAAACTCAGATCAATGATTTCCCAAGTCATGGGCCCTCCATTGGGAACGCACGGCCGTCTGTGGGGGTCAAATGGCACTCAGAAACAGGCAGCAATAACGTCTCGCCAGGCAGCAACAGTCACGATGTAAAGAAAGGCTCGGGGACAATCCTTGGGAGACTTGGTCCCAAGGCTGGTTGGACTTCAGAGGTGGTGGCAAATAATTGCTAAGAGACAATTTGTGCTCTCTGGGGTAGACAAGGACTAGGCATCAGTTTGAAAAGGCATGGGTACCCAAAACTGAACTGGTTGTCTTAATTTGAGCCTGTAATTCAAATCTCTCCTGGCTCTCAGCCTTTACCTACACGGGAGACATGCACATTACAGAGCTACTCAGCCTTGCTCTGCTGCTGCTCCCCTGGCACCTGGAAGCAGGGCAGAGACATGCAGTGCCCTGAAAACATCAGACAAGCTCCTCGGACAGACTCTGATGATCTATAACACTGGAGTGGGAACACAAATTCTCCTATGGCAAAAGTGCCACCATGAAAGCCAAAAAACCCTGGAACATGTTCTTGAACCATTTGCCTTTAATGTAAGATACTCTGAAAAAGCCTCAACCATTTTTTACTTTAAAAAGAAAGGCATGAAGTCTGCTCAGCCCTTTGTAACTACAGGTGCAAGCTCCCACCGTTCAGAGGAGATTCCAGGTGGTGGACCCTGTTAGCCCTGCTTGTCATCTGTGCTCCTGAAAGCAAGTACAATCTGACGCTCCTGTGCTTAACATTTCCTCCAGCAGCTCATTTTAGGTAGTTTACATTTTACATGGTTTATTGGTTTTCTCCAAAAGGGAATTTCAACTTCACATCGTACAGGAATCTCAGGTGCCTTTCTCTGGTTTCAATGGTGAGATCAACCTAGAAGTTAGGTCTTGCTGTGCCTGAATGCTTTTACTGTGCCTAGTCCATAGTGCTAATGGTGACCACGTTTCTTTAGAAAGACAGGTGCTAAGCCTTCCTATAAGAAAACTCAGGGTGAGAGACATGTCACAGTTTTGGATGTCTTCGTCAAGGTCTACAGCCAAAACAATTCAGTGTTGTTGCGAACCCAAGACTGTAAGAGTGGCTTAGGCTACAACTAACCATCCTGAACACCTCAAGGTAGAAAAGTCTTCAATAAGCATCATAAATATACATATTGCAGAAGACAACCTTTCCATTACCAAAAGTTAGTCTTCCCTTTAATTTACTTTGTCTCAACTCACTCGCTTTCCCCTGTGACACCACAATCCAGACTCAAAACTTCAGACAAATAACAGGAAACCAATACGATACTGTGGATTGCATCTCCGTGTCTCTGTTCTACTGTTCAAAAAAATTGAACATGGAGGAGCTGGTAATGGAGAAAGCAAGTCTCCCTACTGAAAGGTAATGCAGAAACCACAGTGAGGAGATGCATGTAGCTTCGTATGTGAAATTGTTATGGTATTGCCAGCTACAGAGAGTAAAAAAGCCTAATGAGTTGCCCAAAATCTTTGATTTAAAGAGCTCTTGAGTTTTTCTGCTGCAGAGGGATTTTATGGCTTATGTCTTGAAGGGTTTGTAAAATTAAAAAAAGAAAAAAAAGACTTACTTGAGAAATAGTGAAATTGAGATTATTATTTTCTCAAATGAATACAGATTCTAGGGCTGTAATAAGACCTACATTATCAGCAGACGTGCAATGAAACAGCAACATGATGGCCTTCAATCTAGCCAAAGAGAGGGATATGCCTGGAGAGAGAGGAAGCCACCTGATGCTTAAACACACTGACCTCCCCTGGCAAGGCTTTATAAGAACCTCTAGCTGCAGCGAGCAGCTCATAATACTTAGCAAGGAATGCTTGCAATCTGATTAAAGAAGAGAATTACCATTGTGCAGCATGTGTTATTCCTCATTATTTCCCCCTTTTTAACAAAGCTGAGTATGACTTATCCAGTTAAGTCTATAAGAGGTGTAAATTTACAGATATTTAGGAAATGATTTCTGTTCTTTTAAATTAATTTTCTTAACTGTAATAGCTTTTGGGTGGGTTTAATTGAATTTAATTAAAACATTTCGTAGAAAAATTCTTGCCAATAGTCCTAAAGAAAGAAGAACACTGCAACCACAAAGGAGAAGTAATAAAAGGTGAAACATATCTGGAAATTAGACGCCCCTTCTAATCTTGTCCAAGGAAGCAAGACAAAACATCCTACTTTATTACAGTTATCAGGCTCTCGTGAATGGACATAGAGGGAAAAGCTGAAGAATCTCCATGGACAAGTCAACAAATCCACTGGTCACATGAGGCAACCGCAAGAACTTGGGCTTGAATCTGGGCTGAAAAGCAGATGATATCCGTTCAGCTCAATGTCAACAAGCATGTAATTACTTTTGCCACACAACGCTTTATCAGATTAAGGTTTTCTAAGAAAGACAGAGGCAGGTTTCTCAACTCCTCCTCCTTCCAATTTGTGTAATCTGTACAAAAGAGATCATTCAAATTTTGACTTTTAAAAAAATTATTACTATTTTGGAGAGAGGGGGAGCATTCTTGACTGCAAAGAAAAGCTGATACTATCATTCAAACACGGAATCTTCATTTCACTAGTAAAATTGAACTATTTTACTGTCAAACGGCCAAATCCTGATTCCAGTACTCAAGTTACTCTTCATTTCTTACACACAGTCTTCAAAATGAGTTAAACTCGCTTTTTGCACTTGGTTAGCTCCAGTGTGGCAGAGAACAAGAAAAAGATAAAGAAAATCAAGCTCTCTGAACCAAGAGATGACTCATACATACATATATACATTCCCTTGTACTGACTTCATTGGGTTAGGCCAAAACAGAGTGCAAATCGTACCTTCTATGCTAGCTGTCTTCTACAGAGTTTTAGTTTTGGCCGCTTCCAGCGGTTATTGACAACCTGTATCCAATAAGACCACGATTCAATGAATGAAATATTGAAATATTTAATACTTCTAATATTGTGGAGTTCCCTTTTCCATTTCACTCTAGTTTCTAAATCAGAGAAGCAAAACTGATATAAGCAACAGGAAGACACATATTGTCTTTTAATGGCCAGTCACAAAACTAGTAACTCATCTAAAATACACAATTATTTAGAACATATGCTAAACCTATCACTGACACACTGGAAAATCCTGGGTTTTATTTTCTGAACGTTGTTCTTTTGACAATGCAAACCTTTCCATAAGCCATTTTTATAAATTAATACTGTTCTGAGTTGAATGCATGGAGGGCAACTAACAGACACTTTTGGATTTGCAGTTAGGTTTGACGAGACAGTGTTGCACTAAAAATCAACTGTTCGGTTTAGCTGTATCCTCCAAGAGAAACTTTGAAAAATACCTATGCTTACTATAAAATAAATAAAATCCCTTCCCCTAGCAGAGGCTAAGAAATTTTAAGTAGAATTGTTATGTGCAAGATATCTAACTGTATCCTAAAAGCTGTACTTTTAAGGACATTACTAGGAGTTATGAACAGTTATTGAGCCAATTTTTGTTTCAGGTAAAAGAAAGCATTGCAAATTTATTTCAAACAGTACAAGTCAGTGCTGCTGTTTAAAATTCATCAAAGAACACTTCAGAAAGACTGCTTATCTATTCAAGCCACACATTTTAAGTGAACCCTTACTAAATTCTCTATGTACAGATCAGGAATACATGTACTCTGAATAAAGAGAACTTCATCTGACAAATTAAAGAGAGTGAGAGGGAAAGTACAGGGTGTGCAGCAGAGTCCAAACGTGGAGATCTACTGCGCCTTGTAAAGCCTGACAGGGTAGTATGTCAGGCAGGGAAAGCCTCGGGTACCACAGCCAAGTTTTACTTGCTCCCATGATGTGATTTAGTGCCTCAGAACCACGCAGCTTTGCAGCGCGTGGACATCTTACAGTGTCGAGTGAAGGGAACAGATTTGTCATCGCTCGCTGCCAGGAGCAGTCCTGAGCAGGGACATTTCAGTCTTCGACAATGATTGCTGTTACTAATTCTACTGTGAAATGCACAGAGCATCTGCATGGGGACTTCAGTAAAGTGCTGCCAAAACAGCACTCTCTTTACGCTGTTGCTCCTGGTATCCGGTTAAGGCGGCAATGAGACAGATCATATGACTTAAGCCATTGCAAGACCTCATCACTTTTCATGGGAGAACGGAAAAGTGCTGATCCCGAGGCTTTTATGCTGAGGGAAAGCAGATAAAAATCTGCAGGTGTAACTTGAAAAAATTGGTATGAGAAGCATAAAATAGCGTAAATAAGGCTAAATTTTTACGGAAAACAAATAAAGATTGAGCATGTGATGGTAATTAAATGAAAACAAGAATTTAGTGATATAAGCATAGAAGTGTGCATTGTTAAAGTGGATAGCACTTTGATTTCCAGAGTATCTGTTAGTTCTAAGTGAAAAACAATATTGATACAAACAAGCACAAAGATGTATGGATGTAACCATTTATTTTTTTTCTTTTTCCAATGAAAAGGAACTAGTGATAATTGACTGTAACTCTGCCTGGTTCCATCTCTAGAGAGACATAATAATTCTGAATATATGAAAATAGATTGCTCATTCCAACCCACTATTGTTTTATACTCTTTGGGGCCCACTTCTCAGCTGGTGATAGTCAATGGTATTAGTCACTGAAATACAGGGAGCTGAATTACTCTATCAAGGGTTCTGGCCTTGAGCAATACTCATATTACCCATTTAATTCTTCTCCTAGCAACAGCAAACTTCACAATGCTTGAACAAGAAGTTGTCTTCTCTCATACAGTGTGCCAGGGAAAGCGCAAAAATGCTATCCATGTGCTGCTAAATCATACCAAGAGCAGCCACCAGAAGCTGTGCAGTTAAGGTTATGACCCTGGGTCCCTTAGACACTTGAGTTTTCACTTTGCAAGCTCTTCAAAAGTTCTGTGGAGCTGATGAACAACTGCTATTTCAAAGCCAAGGCAAGAGCGGTTTGTTTTTCTAGATAGGCTCAACCATTACCAAGATATTCAGCTTTTTCCATGCCTGTATTTTCTTGGCCTGAATTACTACGCCTGCCACTAAAAGTCTCATAGAACTATGGGAAGTTTACCTGGGCTTTTCTAATTTGGGCAGAGAAACAACTGAAACACAGAGAGAATAGTATCTTTTTCCCCCCAGTGTTAATTGGCACCATCTTACTTGAATTATCTGTTTGAAAAAAAACCAGAAATTGGCTGCATTTAGGCGTTAAATAGCATTTTCATTCCAATTCCAAGCATCTAAAGGGAGCATGAATTGGGTATGAATTCCATTATTCAGTCACCATATTATTAGCAGGGGAGGAGCAGGGTTCATCACTGTTGTCAGCATGATTATACAGCTTTCTCATTTGCCTTACCTCAGAGAACACACACAGCATGGTCTTGATCAGGTTTGTCATCTTCTCAATGCCTTGGCCACGATGACAGTCAAAATGAATGAACAGATCGGCACTTTGAAGTGCTCATTGATATCTTGAGGTCAGATATTTCTTGCATGTATCTGGACCATTTCCAGACACATGGGAAGCAGCAAGAGCAACGGTAGCACAAGTGTCTCTGCCAGTCTTCCTCAACTCTACCCTGCTCCTTCAGTGAATGGCTTGTCTGGTTAACATGTACCAGAAGTCAATGCATAAGATTGCTAGCTTTTTTTTTCAGGTAATGAAGAGCTATTACATCAAAGCAGTTTGGTGGCATTGCTTAAGCTGTCTTGCTGAATCTGAACTAGCTATCAAGTTATTCCTCCCACACAGAGAACAGCTTGGTCCTGCTGTTTAGGGGTCCTTGCCAGCTGCAGAGGCAGGAAAGGATTTTTTTCTCTTTACTTTTACTTGTTCTATTTTCTCCTGATCTTTAATTCTGCAAGTGTGATAATGTCTGCAGCTCAGAGAAAGTGTAATTCAAGAGAACACCCAAACAAAAGGAACAAAGCTTAAAAAAAAAACCCACCAAAAAAAAACCCCAACAAAAAAACCAACCTGATATGCATTAGCAAGGCATGTGTATATGCAGAGCAGAGCTCTTGTCAATGTGAATATTCAAGAAGAACAAATTCTGAAATCCTTAATGTGTTTCAATATTTATATTTTCTAATTCCTGTTTTTATTCAAGCAACTATATCCCGAAGAATAACATGCAGTAGAGCTGCAATTGCAAAGATGTCGCAGTTCTCGTTTGGAGTAACTTATGTTGTTAAGAAGAGAAGTCAATGAGAAACTGCCCAAGGAAAAACCTAGGGAATGTGCTGTGCTGAGATTAAAATAGGTTATAAAATAATAACAGCTCTAGGACATATGAATTTAGCTGAAGGTTTGGAGTTTTCCCCCATTAAAAAAATGACACTTGAGCTAACCCTTTTCAACTTTAGAGTTGACAGTTAAAATTTTCTGATATGCATTTTTATTTCTTCCCCCCTCCCCATCACAGGCTCTGCAGACCGATACATAAAACTGTCTTAAGCAGCCAGCGAAAGCAATGGCTGGCACACTTTGGCCCAGTCCTTGAGAACCAGGGCTGGTGCAGCAAGAAGCCGAAAGGCACTGTCATGCCTCAAGAGAGGAAAGGTGTGCCACCAGTGAGTAAACACACCCAAAGAATGTTACTAATCAGCAAAGATTTTGTGCCATTCCCATAGCGAAACTCTACTGCTGTGAAGAACTTTTCCTCCTGAGAGCCTAGGGCTAGAATAGTCAAATTATAAATCAACTCTTGGAGAAGCATTGTCTTATGCACACCGCGTGGGTGGTTCTTGCCATTGGTTTTCAGAGACTTCAGTCCCTGGACGGAGGAGCCAACTTCTGTGTGGTGGATGCGCCTTTCAGCCAACAGTAAAGTGGCTCAATTCAGCAACTCAGGTAACTGAAAGTCTACGGACAACCACGACATATAATACCGCTTGGCTTCCCAGCGTATTCTAATCCATACTGCTGTCAATGCTCTACTCAAATCATCCATGAAAAATATTTAAACGTCCAGTTAAAAATTTAAGGTGACACTGCAAAGACAAATTTCAAAACTCTTACAAACACTATAAGCCAGAGTACTGCTGCCTACTACATGATTACTCCTATTTACTTGATTAGTCCACTTACTCCTATTTACTTAATGTGTCACATGGAATGTTTACAATAAAATGCAAAAGCCTAACCAAAGCAGCTGTCTAAACTAATCTAACATGAAGGGATTCTTCAGGTCAGACAAAAAGAAAACATAGCTCTTCTGTACATATTTTTTGCTTTGCAGAAAAAAACCTGACTAAATATCCCGAAGGGCAACACGTACCAAGGAAAGGTATTACACAGCCAAATGTAACCTACCATCAGTGCCTTGTCCTATGGCGTAGGGCTTAAGGCGCCTTAACTCAAAAATTTCTAGGTAATTTGAATTCTTGAAGCAAAACACAAAAGACAGGTAATTTCAGAGATACACAGGGTCCAATCCAAAAAGAGCTTTGTACATCAAAACCAGTACTTTGAAATGAACCCGTAAATAAAATGCAAGTCTGAAGCAGGTCAAGATACCATTAAGAAGGAAGGAAGTCACTAACCCATTCCAGGGGGGTCAGGGATACCTCCAAATGAACTGCAGTAATAGGTTCAAAATGTGGCAGGCGTGGGTTGCAATTTTCACATCCAATAATTGCATTACAAGAATGAAAGAAATTACATCTTCCTGCCCCTTCCCTAATGATGGGTGACTTATAGGTACCAGGACAGAAATATGACTGTAAAGATACATGATGCCAAACTAATATTTTGTACAGGCATATTGCACAGTTGAATTATCAACAATACTCATCTCCATGCAGCCTAACTGCATCCTACTCTGTGGCTGACCTTGTTATATCCCTGCTTCAACCCCATTCCTAATCCCATTTTCTGGAGCAGGACAAGACAGGATCTTCCTGAGAGATCATCTTGTCCATCTCCTCATCCCAAACCAGAAGCAACTATTGCCAATAGATGCATGTCTAAAATCTTGGTAACAGCATTCAGCGACGGAGATGCCACAGCCTATCCCACTGCCCAACTATCTTTGCCATTACGTACCTTTTCTTAAGCCTTATTGCAGTTTAACCACTGCCTCTCACCTGTTCTGGACCCGAAAAAACCCCAAACAATTTACGGACTCAACCCTCTGCTGCAGGCTTTCAGAGATTTGAAGACTGCTACCATGTCCTACCCTTGCACGTCCATTTTTCGTTTTCTTTGCCACACTAAACCACCCAGATCTTTCACTCTTCTCATTTAGGCCATTTTTTTTTTTAATCCTTTTTCCAGTCTTACTGTCTTTGGACTGTCTCCAGGTGGTCTCAGGAGGAGAGAAAGAGGCAGGGGAAGACCAAGGGGAGGGAAGAAGTGGGCACAGCCTGGGCTCACATCTCTCTGCATGCTGACAGAAGGACCTGGCAGGGCACGATGGGAACAGAGTGATTCACGGGAGATGAGAAAGTTTCTACCCCCCAGAGCAAAGGAGGAGGAAATGGAAGTCTGAGGTATCATCCAACTTCTTGTCTGCTCACATGCACTGGCCATCACAGGGCCATGAGTAAGAGTAGTCTGTCAGGTTGCAAATTTATCTTATGTAGCCAAAGAATAGAGAAACACCTTTAATAGCTGTCTAAAGAGGCTAATAACCAGAGTTATCTACCTTAGCACTGAAGTATGGCACTTTTTATGTCTGCGGGGAGTCGGGGGGAGATTGCAAGACGGCCTTTGTTTTGTTTGCATGCGTCTGGTTTGGAAGATGTGAATTCTGGGCACCTGGAAGTGTGGGGTATCTCCATGGAGGAATAACAAACCAAACAAAAACCCCTTTGAAACCACAGTTCAGTCTAGAAGATATCACAACCTTTGCATAAAATGTAAGAGCCCATATTCTCTCTAATCTACAGATGAATCAGTGGCTCTGCAGGTTGCTGCCATTTACTTATTTTACCTGTATGTGGGTTTATAGGCAGGTTAGATTGTCACAGCTGCTAGTTTGATGGACCCTTGACTGATTAGTCTCAATAGGAGACTTTTCTGCACATATAACTCCCCCCATAACACACACGCACCTTTTTCTTTTAAACAATGTTCCTAGCGACATTTGAATGTCTACTTTTTCAAAGCTTGTCTGAATCTTTTTCCACTGAAAGAAAATTCTTCTTGACCATAGGAAGAACTTGTACCAGAGGAAAGTTTCTGATCTTTCCATAAAAAGATATTTTCTGATGTGACTTTTTTTTTTCCCCACTTAGATGTAGATAAAGTTCTTTTGTTAAAAACATTTCTAGCATTTACAGAACTTAAAAAAAAGTAATTGACATTTCTTGATATGATCACATGTATCTGAATGCATGCTTTTTTCTCCCTCTTTCCCCATAACACAAAGGTTTTTTCTCTCTCGGAATCTTTATTTTGAGCAGTTTTTCAACTTGTATTTTTTCTGTTTTACACTGTTCCCACTCAAGCGTACAAATACTGAACAGAACAAAACAGAATAATGATTCACAAATGGGTAGCAAAACACTCCAGGATCCGATTCCCAATTTGCATGGAATGAGACGCAGTTGCTGAAGAGGCTGTTGTGCTCAAAGCTCTTCAGCCACCACTTTTAAGTCTGACAGAGATTGTGAATCAGAGCCCTCTGCTGCTGCAGTTCACAGCCAGGGATATTCGTGTAAACTGAAATCAATAATGATTTAAACCAAGGTACCAGGCCCTCAGCTCTGGGCACGCCACCCGGTTGGCTGCCATGACAGAGGAGGGATGAATCACTGGGACAGGAACATCTGACCCCACCTCTCCATGAATCATCAGACCTCTTGAGCCTGCACCCTTGGACATCTGCCTCTTCCTGAGCTACTCCAATGTAAACATTGTAAAATTAAACCTAAAGAACCAGCAGCATACCTAAATCATAGTTCTGTATCTTTAAAAAAAAAAAAACCCAAACAGATTTCAACATATGAAATAGTACTCTTATTCTAAAGAGACTGCTGTTGTGTACAGGACATTTCCGATAGTTTGTGACTGTTCATAGAAAATTAGGTTTAGGAAGTGTGACTCAAAGTTATGAAAACATTACTCTGGAAGTAACATTATATTACAAATTCATGTGTTCAACCAATTTTGATGTTTAAGAAATTGCTTTAAACAGTTTTAAATAGGCTAACTTCTAATAAAATGCCTCTTAATACTTTAATTACTACACATACAAAATTTAATAACAAAACAAGGATTGTTAACAGGATGGAAAACTTGGTGCATTTATACTTCAGATGTGTTACCATTCTTTTCCATGTTGGAAGAATACTTTACACACAAATACATGTAAAATCTACTCCAGGCTGCTGAACTTGTCATTTTCAGCAATTACATTTCTCATTTTTGTAGCTGTGAAGACAGTGTCAAGAGCATGCAATTGTTTTAGGAACTTCTTTCTGAAAGTTGTAGACCCTCGCCCTAATGCGAATGTCGACAAACGTATGATTTGGTGAAAGCAACCATCTGAAACAGCCCCGACCTAAAAAAATCTGGAGTTTGAGATAAGGAGGAAGGTCTTACGTCTTTCTACAGCGTTTGGAAGATAAAATTCAGAATCGTAGATAAAAGGTCAAATTAATCTTTTACTCATATGCCTGTCAAAAACATAATTCAGTATCAACAAAGTCAGATTCAACTTTTCTATGGAGTCTTATTACACATAAGTGGATGTTATTTTCAACACAAATGTTTTTGCACAATCCGAAGAACATTGTAACTATTGCAGACCCAATTCCGAGGTCACACGGAGGCAATTAATCATTTATTCTACTGGACTTGTTAGAATTACAGTGATACAAATGGGCTCATCAGAATTACAATCCCCTAGCTGCTATAAATAAAAGATATATTCAAATCTGTAAGAGCTTCCCTATTACTTAATCTTTCATTTTCATTTCCCCCAAAACTTTACCCAAATAGAAATTAAAGCACTGTGGCTGAAACTGAGAGGTTCACGAGTCCATAAAAGGCACAAGACTAATGTTCTCTACGTGATGGCAAATGACACTTCTTTGTGCGCGTTACAATACTTTTACAAGAGTTGCTATGTAAAAAGAAAATACTGATGATCATTTAACACAGTAAGAATTCACTTAAATGAACTGCCAGAAGAACAGAACTCTTAAAATAATTGATTTTTCCCCACATTGGATGAAAAATGCGTAACACTGTACAATGAAGTCCGTTTGAGCAAAAGTCATTTTCTGTCCATTAAAAGAAACATAAAATACATTGGGGAACTTAATTAAAAGTCTTAGAAGAACTGATTTGCACACCATAAATTTACAAAACACACACAAATTTAAGTAAAATACCTTAATTAATGCTTTTGCCAAATCTATGGGACCTCCCAGATATTTTGTAAGTGTAGAAAATTTGCATCCACTGCACTTAGAAGAATACCACCATCTCTCAAAAATAAATTCATAACAGTTGCTGCTTCAGTGTTTCTACCAGCAAGCTGATGCCTTACATTTGTTGAACGTATGGAGTGATTTGAAAATGACAGCTATCTCATGACAGGCAATACCAGCAGACAGCCTTTGAAAAAAATCTATACTGACCTCACCTCCATCCAACACCTATTGACAGTTGTCACTCAAACTGTGATATCACATAAACACTTTCCGATCTGCGGCTTAAGTTTCCATAGTAGGGCAAAATCCTGTTAACTTCTGACCCACCTCTCAGACATCCTTTCTGTTGTATTCACGTTTGCAAACCGCTGACAGGTTTTTCGAGGCAGAGCATGCACGGCTTGTGCAACACCCACACTTCCTGCCCTCTAAGTTGCTCCTCTTAAACCCTAGTCAGAAACTGGTTGCTAATCAAAGGCAAAGAAATTTGCATCTGAAAAAGACACAGAGCAATCTAGAGAAAAACCTAGAATATTGTTTGAATGTATTCTATGGAAGACCCACCGCAGTTTTTCTATGTGGTCTCTTCCCCCTTCTGGTATAGGTAAATCCGTTTTCCCTGTTACCTGTGTCCTCTTATTTCAATACTGTGGATAGCTCCAAAATGCTGCGATGAAATAATGATGAACCACAAAACCACATTGTGGATATCACCCAGATTATAAAGAGAGATGAGGAAGCATAAAATCATCTGTGATTAGGAAACTTAGGACCTCCATATGAAGGCAGCAGGGAATGAAGCATTCTCAGCGTTAGGAAAAGAATGATTTATAGCTGCAGCAAAGAAAAAAAGTCCAGATACCATAGCTGTAGATATTGTAATGAGTGGTTTTAGAAACATAAAGCATGGATGCGTGTTTATAACCACATCTATCTACCCCTATGCAAAACTTTCGACCATTTATAACAAACTAAGGAAAGGCATACTTCAACCTCTGTCAAACATTTAAAGGAAATAGTAGCAGTTTCTCTCTCTCCAGCACCTCAGTAACAACTGCTTAAGGCTCAATATTTCAGCAAATCTACTGATAACATGGACAGGGTTATACTCAAAGACTATAATGCCTTAATCTAGCCTTTCTTATGTACCTTCTCCACCCTAAAAGAGTACATCTTACTTGAAATAAAAGAGACTGATCTCTTGGGCTACATACCAAATATACCTCCGGATGAGTCACTTCTTTGCCTGTTGCTCCCCAACCCAAATCGTGGATATATTTTTCCTAGTTACCTTTTGCATTCTGAGACTAAATACAAAATGCAGAGGAACAACAGGAGACTTCAGCCAGATTTCTGAAGTAAACAGAAACTTAGTTTTGTAACTGAACTTTTGTAATGCTTGTAATTCACAGGAACTGAGAAATAAGATCTGGTCTTTGTGAAACTGCAGTAGATATGGATCTAGAATGAAAGGCTGTCCTATAAAATTAGACAGAGTTTGGAGATATGGATTTATTTTTAAGGATATGTTCCTTCCTGGATGTCAGGTGCCATTTGTCACACCCTGGATTTTGCTGTCCATCAGGATATAGGTGAAAAAAAAAAAATTTAAACTGCTTCAGAGCTCAAGGAATTTAGTCAAGAGACATTTTTATACAATAGAGAAAGACGTCACTATTCATTAACAACGAATAAGAGCCAGGCAAATCTATATTAGTGTGCATATGTACAGTGGCAGGATGCAAAACACCACATTTCTTGAAGAAGCACTGTTGCAGGGTATGCTGCAACACCGCTGAAAATATCACATACTTTTGGCCTGCCTAGTTCGATGCAAGGATGCAGAAATGCTTTTTGATTGCAATGGGGCTAGAGAAAGACATAATAGCAACTTCTGAATCTATG
Organism: Fregata magnificens; assembly: GCA_013389945.1. Lineage (NCBI taxonomy): Eukaryota > Metazoa > Chordata > Aves > Suliformes > Fregatidae > Fregata > Fregata magnificens. The sequence goes on from WAAD01035208.1 coordinate 56,665, forward strand.
TATGTTTAGTTCATGAATTAATTTACTTTGCTTTACTTTCAGGTTTGAAATTGCATCAAAGATGTAAAACAATCTCTTTCCAGGCTCTGGTCCTGAAGTTGGTACCACATGGCTAGACTGCTGTGTCCACACTGAGCCCCGTGGACTTCACCATGGCTCCAGGCAGAGCATCATCAGTTTGCTTACACACTGCCGACCGGAAGATCAGAGCTCAAGTTCACTGCCATTATGGCAAGGTGCTGTTAAATAAAACGCACATGAGACTTTTTCTGCTTTTCTCCCAGAGTAGCTTAGAAAGAGGGAGAACAGCTGCACAATAAGCCTATCATAACATCCACTGACCCATTACTGAGGATCACACCTGACCTTGGGCCACCACCCATTGCTGGCCCCAGACAGACACATTTCTTTCTTCTCCTTCCACCTGGAGGGCCTCCCACACATAGAAGTGAGAAACTAGTGCCAGCGTGCTGCTGTTTTATTGCATGTATTCACGTGCGCTGGGGGACGAAGATCATCTGAAGTCATTTCATCTGTGAACTTTCACATCCGTCGTGTCAGGCTGGTTTGCGCTCCCCTAAATTCAGCCAGTCTGAGATGCAAGTGTGACTGGAAACACGAACCCATGGAAGTGCAATGGCCCTTAAAGCTTAACAATAAAAATAAGCTTGGCATTTATCTATTTCAAGGATACTCTGGAGCTCTGTGCTGGTTGATTAGTACAACCTTCCTGAAATATTGATGCTGAACCATCAAAAAATAAAACATACGGCTGTGATGATAAACCTGTTTCATATGCTGTCTGTTGGCCCAACAGTAGCACCTCCAGATTCTCTGGGGTGATGGTTACTACCACACAGCACCTCCCGAAAATGTGCAGAGAAAGCAGGGATAGAACCGAGGTTGTCTAGTGCTGTTTGGTGTAAAGAAGGGCCTCTCTCACCGGTGTGTGCATATTGTCTCTCTGATACAGAATTATATTTTTCTCACTCATTTATTAAGAGTCATGAACTACAGGCAGTAATGTACTGATGCTGAAAAGATAATTTCTAATTTCCTTTATACATACACACACTTCCATTTTATATATATAAAAATAAGAAAAAAACACACACATATAAAAATATATATAAAAACTATATAAAATATGGGACTTTTTCCAGGAGAGTCACCACATTCTGAGTGATTAATTGCAAGAAAGTAGCAGCCAACTGAAGAGAGACATAGAACATTTCCTATTTACCCTTCCCACCCAGCCCAGTGCTGTTAATTTAACTTTCTTAATTTAGTGACGATTACAGCTGTAAATCTGACAGTGTATAAAAATCAAAATTAGGAAACAAATAGTAATGGTTGGGTTGGTACCAACATCAAAGGGTGCTTTTAGCATCACATCTGATTTGCGATCTGAGAGGACCACCTCTGCTGGGAGAGGCATTCATGGTCGTCTTTGAAAGCAGGATGAAGATACTCACTAACAGGGAATTTATCTGCTAGAAGTAAATTAAGAGCTGGAAGTAGCTCCTTCCTCAGTATTGCAGGACCCTGACATGAAATTACGAGGATGTGGTGATGTTAGGCCAGGTGCTGCGTGACTCCACATACCTCTTACTCAGTTTTATACAGCAGGGACACGCTTTGTGGGAATTAAAGATCTTGGTACGTTTAGTAGAAACAGAGCAAGGGTGTAAATGAGTGAAGTTTCCTAACATGTCATTGTTAGTAGACACCAGGGAGACAAAGGAGTTACTTAAGCTGGAGGACAGTGTTCATATATTAAGAAATGGGTGTTGGGCCAAAAATAAATTTAGTCTGGAAACTGGAACTAAGTTTCTGAGACTCAGAGATCTAGGAGTCCTGAGCTGTCTTCCAGTAACAGGGCAAGTGACCCAATTTTCTTTCCACCTCAGAGTGGGGTTTTATTATATTTTTAAACAGAACAATATGAAATAAGTGCCTGCAATAGTACCAGCATTGCTTCAAAAGCCAAGAGCTTTCTTCTAGCCCTATATCCCTATAAAGGGAGAAGAAGGAAGAGTGTAAAATAGTGCACGGGTATGACTTACCACAAGGAAACATGATTCTTGTTAAATGGCTTGACAAGAATATTGTGGTTTGGGAGGCAGAAGGGCAGCAAGGGGAAGGGTTGTTGAGGGTCACATTGCTTTGCAGTCCAGGGCACGTGGTGGCCTCAAGCTTTATGAACACTTACTACCATGGGGTCTATTATCTGCCAGGCACCACTGAAGCCTGAATTATTGTATTTCAATAAAAATTGCAGCTTTGGTACTTAACCCAATAACTAGATTGTTGCATTCCCTTCCCACATTGAATTGGCATCAGCAAAGAAAAGGAAAGCAAGATAGCTGCCCCCATCTTCCCCCCTCAGTAGAGGCACATATATGGCAGCTGTGTGCTCAGACAGGCCAGGGACAAAGTTCAACTGGTGATGAACGCTGCCTAAGAATGCATGGCCACAAACCACAGAAATCTCCGTGCCAGACGCAAAGTACAAAATGCAGCCTGATTGTAGTTACAGTAGAGACATAATATCAGGGCGAGGGAAGAGAGGAGTTAGTGAACCCCCAGGAAAAAAAAAAAAAAAAAAAAAAAAAATTTCTCTATAAACTAACGTTGTGTTGTAAAAAACCTAGAAAAAAAGAAAAAAAACCCCAACCCCAAACCATGCCACTTACAAACGCCTCTATGAATGTAAACTCATTACTCATTTATATATGAAGTGAAAAATATTAAGATAAATGATGCTATTTACTGGCATGATGCACCTAACATCAAAACAGATGTGTATTTTTAATGTTGGGTGCATTAAACACATTATCCAACTTTCAAAATACAATAAGTGATTTATGTTAGAGGTTGAATATGCCCAAGCAGTAACTAAAAATGTAATAGAAAAAAAAAAATGAGAGCAGACTGGCACAGCTAAGAGACAAAGTCAGTAAGAAGGCTCAGAATTAACCAGAAAACTGGAAGCCAAAGCTTAAATAAATCCTTGCTTTTGGATATCTTATGCAAAATCAATTTTTGTTTGTAATTGTTAGCAATGTTTTCCAGGATTTAATCTGTGGTCCTGCTACTCAGAGACACAAACATGTTTGCCAACCAAGAAAAAACTGTTTACAGTGTTTGTACTTTATCAGAGCATCCAGCACAAGAGTATATTTTCTGAACGACGCATCAGCCAAGATTTCTGGAACTAGGCAGAGGGTTTTCCAACCTTAGATTTTCCATGTTAAAACCAAAGCAAAATAACCATCCCCTCACAACACGTCCCAAAGGGGACGCGTGCTTCTCCCACGACCAGGGAAACAAAGAAGACAACCAGGCTTCTTAAAAAGGCTTCCTCAAATCTGACTACAAGATAAAGAGAAAAAAATCTCCAGCCATTCTACTTACCTTAATAACCTCATCAAAATAAAGGCTTGTCACGACTCAATGAAGACAGCCTAGGCACATGGGGTTATCTTTGGTGTCATGGCTCACTCTGAAGAGACTGGAAGACTAGAAACTTACCTGCTTGCAGTGGGGCAGCTCTAGCCTGGATGTCTCAATTTGATCAGAAGGGCTGATCCTTCAGCAAGAAGGCTTTCCTCACTCATTAAACAGTGCCAACATACATTTAACGGGCAGCACCTGATTAGGATAAAGAAAAGCAGATTGAGGTTTTCATATGTTTATCTCCCAATCAGTGTTGAAGAATCTCAAGTGATTTCATTGGCACAACCCTAATTTAGAGCCACCTGACAGCCACACCAGTTAGCTGGCACACACACCGTATGCTAAAAATATAGATGGCCAGGGCCTGCATTTAATGTATAGGCAGAGAGTAACCTTAAGGGTGAGCTCCCTCCCCCTGCAAGGAGCGGGCTGGGAGCAGAGCAGTGAGCTCTGCTGCAGGGTTATGCTGGTTGTTATGGGGATACTGGCTGCAGGGTGGGAGGTCTCCACGCCTGCCTTCTGAGAACTGGCTAGGGAAAGGAATTAGCTTGGAAAGGGCTTAGCCACTGTTTGTATACTCTGTTAAGGACATTGAGATAAAAAGGGAGAGGTTTTAAAACAAACTAGGGGACTCCGGTGTACTGTGGGGATTTAGGGAAAACTCATCGTGGCATGTAGTAATAGCACCATCATCTTCGACATGCCAGAGTTGTCCTGAGTTTACAAACTCCGTGCTCAGCACTATTAAAAATCTGGGTTTGTTTTTAAGATGTGAAGCAATAAGACTGCCAATATTCAGGAAATACTTCCAAGAACAATTTGCTTCATTAGCCACGGATCTGCGCCCCGGTCTGAGAACATACCACCCCAGGGGTAAGGAGAGGCAGACTGGGTGAAAGCAGAGGAATGCTCACCAGCTGGACCACCAAAACATGCAGCAGGTGGTCGGGAAGTAGCTTGCTGAAGGTGCAGCTGCTTGGCTCTGCCAAATGTGAAGAGCTGGTCCCAGGAAGGCATGCTGGAAAAATGCTCCTGCAGGAGGGCAGTGCTGTGTGAGGGAGAGCTTATAAGCACTAGCCAGTCCTAGGCACTGAGGATAGGTCGTTAGGCTCTTCCTGGAGCAGCTGAGGGGCTGTGCAGTAACCCAGGAGGGCACTGCCTACCAGGCATGTGTTCTCTGAGAAATGCCTCCTCTTCTTGCTTTAGGTGGGGAGTAAATAAATTACTTCAGCCCCATACGATGCAATAGACTTCCTACTAAGTATTCAATTACTTGCACCTGGTAGGAGGTAGGGTATGAGCTAGCTCCCCTCATGCTCTCATTTTGCCGCCTTTGCAGGAGAGTGCCTGCGAGCGGAGCTGCGGTTTGTGCAGCACTGCCCAGTGCTCGAGGACCGTTTCCCTTCTGCGGCTGAAGCAGCCCTTAAAAAGTTGCACTCCCTTCATGGTGAATTATATTGCTGCACTCTCTGGTCCCAGAGGCTGTAGGGAGAGTGAGAATTTGGATAATCTCAAGATGTGAGGGACCTCTCTCTGGCCTGGCTCAGGTGCTGACACTCACAGGTATTTGTTTCCCACTGCTCCTTCACAGCAGAAATTCCTCTTCTCATGGTATGCCTAATGCTGAAGGCATGACAGGGAGCACAAGTGAGCATGCAACCCTTTGCTGCCCCATAGGATAAGAAACAGATTCAGTTTTATTTGTTCTTCTGGGATTCATGGAAGCGGCTGTGAACAGGGAAGACTTGCTGCTCCTGAGGCTGCTCTTAGCTGAAAGAAAGCAGTGTCTCAGTCACTGCTTTCATAAACCCACTGACCAGCATAGGATCTGGAATTAGACTGGTCAATAAGGTTAAGCACAACTTTTGTACAACTCAGAAAAAAAGACGTCTGATCGCTTCCTCATGAGCATGTTTATGCATGCTCCCAACTGTCCCTTTTAGCTCAATTCTCACACAAAAGCATGAGGGGAAAATCCAAACCAAAATTATTCTAGCTACTCTCCCTTCAGATTTTGAAAGGTGATTTTATGAGTGTCCTTTCTAATTGTAAACACCTGGAGGGCAATCAGATGTGGGGGTGTTGGAGACGACATGAAATCTTTAGTGGTTACACAGGATCAAGGAAGTCCAAGATAACCTTACAGGAGACAAGACCAGCTGGTGTTATTCGTGGATGTGGCTGCTCAGTGTCAGTTGAATAGAATCATTTAGGTTGGAAAAGACCTTTAGGAGTATCGTCTCCATCCATAAACCTAACACTGCCAAGTCTACTACTAAACCATATCCGTAAGTGCCACATCTACACATCTTTTAAATACCTCCAGGGATGGTGACTCAACCGCTTCCCTGGGCAGCCTGTTCCAGTGCTTGACAACCCTTTCAGTGAAGAAATTTTTTCTATAGGTGTAGAAGAACATATTCCATCTTTATGGCCAGCTTTTAATAGCTGCCATTCACTCCGCTGGGATCAGCAGAGACAATGTGTTGTTAAAATGTGTTAACATCCAGCTTAAGCTTTTCTATCCAAATACATATAAAAAACATTTTTCTTGTAACATTTTGGACTCATTCTTTTCTCTTAAAGAGCAGGCTGGGAGTTATATTGCTATAGGCAGGCCTTGGGGTAGGCAGAGGCATTCTTAGCAGGGTATTCTGAAATTCTGTTTATGGGGGGAAGAAAAACCCCAACAAACCCTTAAAATTAGTTGACAGCATTCAGACATCATTGTAGGACGCACCTCTTTAAGCAGACCTTTGAAAACCTGTCTATTATTCCTTAATTCCTTATTATTCCAGGCCTTGCAGAGCAGGTGAAGCCCTGAAGAATTCACTTTCCACGCAGGAAGATTTGTCAGACTTCTAAGTCAAATCCTTTACATTGCCAAGCGTAGTGAGCCAGGTCACGCAGAAATCTGTAGTGGATGAGCTAGATGTAACCTATGTTTTACTGAATTTTGCATACAACTGGCTTTTGATTTGTTCTGTGTTAAGAAGTTTCATTCTGCTGCAATTTTACAACTGACATGAATAAATTTTTTAAAACGATTCTTTTCCCATCCTTCCCCATAACGTTTATGAACAAGTTTTCCTCATTTCAGATTTCACCTCCTATTTCACCCTCAGTCCTACAAACAAGTCTGTAGGCACTAGACTTTCAGGACGCACGATATATGCTAGTGAAGAGAAAGAAACTACATACATAGCTGCATAAACGTTGTAAGGATCGCAAATATTCACTAAAAACGTAAAATACAAAGGACAAATCAGTGCTAACCTTGAATTCTTTGAATGTCTTACTACAATTGAAATGTTGACTGTTATAAACTTTTGTTACTCTTATTCAGAATATTTATTTCTATTAAAGTCTTTCTGTGTGTGCTGTGGAATAAAACCCACCCCTATCCTTACCTTAAACAGCCCTAGCTGGGTGTGCAAGTTCACACCTCAGTGAGGAATAGGGTGAAACAAGGAAAATTTCTATCTTTGTAGCTGCTACTAGCTGACATGGCAGTAAGGCAGGTTGCTATGAGGACAGTGGTACATCTGCTTCCCTGTTTATGGCAGCGAACCAGACTCTCTCCATAGCTCCAGCTTCCTTCTGCTGCTCACATAGTGCAAAGGGATGCTTATAAGTCCACAAGTACCTCATAAAGAATTAACATTTTGGAGGGAAAAAAAAAATCAGCACTCACCTAAGCACGCCAGACTCGAGTTCCCTTCATGTGGCTCCTTCTGTTATTCATATTATGCGATGAAGGGTAAATTTTGGGAAGAGTGGTGCACTGCTACAACCATCCACTAATGGTCTATTCCAAAATTACAGTTTAGCACAACTTGGTAATTACTGTTATCCACAGGAGGGAGTGAAATGCCTTTAAAACAGCTCCTAAGAATATATTGAAGGGAACCCTTGCACAGGAAAGAATTTAACCCCAAAGCTTTGAAAAGGAAAAAGACGAAACCTTTGATCTTGATCGTTTGCTATGGCCTGAGCTCACAGCTCAGGGCAGAAACACTGGCCTCTGATATCTTCAGAGCCTGGTATGGCTGCATGCCAAGCAAGACCTCTGCAGTCCAAGCATAAGGATGGCTCTAAATAACACCAGCTACCAATAACCCAGAGGGCAGGAGGGCAAGAGCTAAAAATGAAGTGGGGCAAGCGGTACCACGGCCACGAGTCCTGTTTTGGCAGCAAAGCAAGCTGTTGAATTTGAGAATGCCATCTCTAAGTTGTCTTTTGAAATAATATAATCCTCTTGTTTCCTGCTGTACCAGTTTTAAGGTCGCTTTGGTCTGCTGGGGCAGTATAAAGCTGCTGTAGCTCCATAGGGGAAAATCTTGGCTATTCCTCTTAGAGCAAAGCTTGACTGTCTGAGATGTTGTAGAAAGGAACATGAATCTCAGTAACCCTCTGAAAGTGCAGTACACACAAATAATCTTTGTGCCTGCAATTCTCTCCTGGCCTGGATGCTAAGGCAATTTTTAATGAGGATTTGGCTCTGAGTGTGTGTTTCCATGAAACGCTTACAATCTTTCTTTTCCAGCCCCCACAATAATACCTACGTGCACACAAATAATAAAGTCCCATGTACAAATATGCAGAGCCACATGCCAGTTCTTCAGCTTTCCAGCCCTTCGAAGGGCTCCAGCAGCACGGCATTAAAGAGGGGGCAGGAGGGGAGCTAAGACGCTGACACCCAGAGCAAGGAGCACAGAAGAGCATATCACACCGCTTTGTCAGGTCAGATCTTTACCCTGGCACTGAAGCAAGAGCTATAGACTGACAGAAAGTGTTTATTACCCAGACAGCAAGAAGACAACAGTGAAAGGATCAAGGCCTGTTAAAGCAGGATACAGCTGTCCCCAGAGAACTCGATCCCGGCCAATGGGCTTTGGCAAGGAACAGTTCACATGTGGTAGCTGTGTTTCGCTGTGGACGACTGCCTAAATCCCAGCTTAAATTAGTTAAGTGCTCCGCTCCCCCTCACAGGATGATAGCTCAGTCTGATAAGTCTAGGAGAGAGGGATGCAAAAATAACTAAAAATTAGGTTTTATCTGTTTCTTTTAAAGGTTTCTCCTTATGAAAAGAAACATATGGGGGGAATGGATGAACATCACCTCTTTGCTTCCTCAAGGTTTGAACAGAATTTTGGGGGATGGTGGGAGGAGAAAAAGGCATGCTGGAATGAGGAAGAGAGGGAAACTGACAAATGTAGATCTTTCATCCTAAAATTAATATGTCTAATGGTAAGAGGAGTACCAAGAGATCATGCAACATTTTGATAAATAAATGCCGTTCACTGACTTCTCAGAAATTGGCATTATCCTTAAGAAGAAATGAGTAATAACAAATCGTCAAGGTAATGCTACAAGGTCTTTCTCTCCTTACAAGAAAAATAAAACAATAGGATGTTTCTGTGCAGGAAAATACAACCTTGAAAAATGAGTGTTTGTCTCTTGGGGAGATGCAAAACGCGAATAAAGAGGATCAGGAAGTGGAAGTGTCCATCCACAGCAGCAGAGTGGACCATCACAGGGATAAAGCTATCTTGAAGGATCCAAAAGGCAACTGACTCTGTGCAGCTCAGTCATTTATTGGTGCAAAGTCTTTGTGACCAGAAAGCCCTTTGACATTAACAATTCTACTGGGCAGTGACAGTGACATCAAGTGGATACATTAGTGAATTAAACAACTGAGTTACTCTGATACAGGAGATACTGTATTTTAATAATGATCCATCTGAAAAGTGCTTATACCATAAGACAGATTGAAAAGTGACCTGCCCTTTGAGAGACTTTTTGTGTTCATGTGTACAGCATCCCCCCCCCCCCCGCCCGCCTCATCTCTTCATCTGGAGAGTAACTCCCACTTCATTTATCCAAACAGGGGAATGGGGAAATTTTCCAAAGAGGCNTGCAGAATTAGTCTGGGAAAACTCAGATGCATAAAATAAGGCTGCCCCAGGCTGTTTTAACTTCTTCACAACAATGCTGTAGTAGCTATTTAGTTATCCAGTAATGCCAAGCAACTGCTGACGACTTTATTATCCACAAAGTATGCATGCATGCACCCCAAATGAGTCCACTGCAAGTGTACTCGCATCATTAAATTTAGAGTAAGGCACCAAAGCATTTTTAAAACACGTTGGAACTCTTTAGTGAAAAGACTTTTTTCTTCCCTATGTGGGTAAAAATATTCAAATGCAAAACCTGCGGCATAGCTTTATTCTAAGAAAAAACCATGCCATTTTCACCACGAAAGTGGTGGCAGGGTCTCTTTTATCTTCATCTGCCAACACCCCTGTTTCAACCGTATACTCCCATGTAACGAATACTCCCATTTCAGCGTAAGTGCCTGCCACTCACTGGGACTTTTCTTTATTAGGACATTTTATTAGAGGGTTTGTAGTGCTTAATCAGCACTGCTGCAGTAGCGCCTTGCAAGTGAAATCAACAACGATGGTCAAGTATGTAGTGGACTTTGTGGAATACCCACACTCTCTTTTGGGAGTTAAAACCAGGCTTGCATTTTGTCTTGATTTTTCAACACTGTAAGCCCTCTCACTATGAGGGAAAACTAGGTGTTTTAAACCTAGATTAGCTTATGACACAAGTTTTGATGACATGGCCCAACAAAAGCTAGTCCAGATGTCAGTAAAACTTCTTTTTGGACCATCGTTGCCCTGCGTAACTCAGGTGGTTCCCAACTTTGCTCCCTTTTTGGATGAGAGCACACAGAAAAGGAGACGAGAGGATAGAAGAAGGCAGGCCCTTGTCTCTTGTTTTGTTCAGGGCCAGGATGGCTCTCTCCCTCAGCTTTCATCCTTAGAAACAGCATTCCCTCAGACTGCATGTTTGCTGTAAAAGAACAAATGTCTTTCTTTGCCCATTTCTAGAAGAGCACCTCAGTGTATATCACCTGCCTCCTCAGAGGCCTGGCTTGCTCATTGAAGAGATGCCCAGCCTTTGCTGAAGCAAACTGGCTATACTGAAAATCAGTAGTAGAGCCAAACATAGTAATACCCTCTCTGTGCTTCAGCTTCCAAAACCAATCATCTTCTGCTCTCCAATAAATGCCGAGAGGAAATTAGAAATATATTTTTGAAAAGCACCTTTATAACTTATTGTCAATGTAACTTCGCTGTAGATGCGTAAGTGAAAGTGGGAGTTGATTTCCTTCATCAATTCAGAATAAACTTTAGAGGAGCTTACAGTAGCTCTTCTCTTACTGTTGACCAGTACCTTGTAAGGGAATTATTTTTGAAAGGGTATGGAGAAAAATAGAATGCAAATACTGCTGTAAGTAAATCTGAGATTACTCGACTCCTGATCACTTTGGATTTCTGAAAAAAAAAAAAAAAAAGAAAAAGAAAAAAAAAGAGGAGAAACTCTCTATTTTCAATTGTAGAACTGTAAACCACTTGCTTGAATGCTTTAAAGACCACTGCTAACTCTTCCCCATTCAAATCTAGAGGAACAAGCTTTCTTCTCTACAAAACCATTGTAATGTACTCAGGCACGTAAAGTGTTGAAAAGCCAAGACATTTGTATAGCTTCAGTATAACTGAAGAATAATTAGTACGTAGGTAAATACTAATTCCAAAGAGTGCGCTAGTGTAATGCAAACTTGCATGATATCTGCATTTTGTAGTACAGATTTCATGTCAATGTCAAAGAAAGAATAATGCCTAACAATTAGAGTTTGTGATGCTGTCACTAGGAGGAAAGCATTTCATTGCGTGTCTACAGGGATTGTCTTATGAGGCCATTTGGATGCAAGATTGTGATGGCAAAACTATTCCACTCTATGTCTAGACCCTATGACTATTGCATTACAATGCTGTTAGGGTGCTGGGGCATAAAGATTTTACTACAATCATTCTGAAGCTAATATGTCCAAATAGGATGATCTCAGTGTAGCTTGTTTTCAAAAAAAAATTTAAAGAAAAAAAAAGATAAAAGGAATTGAAAATCCAAAAACAATATTGAAGATTGTTAAGGTTTGAGAAGAGCACTCCACTTTAGTAAGGTGCATAAGCTCAGACTCTTCCATATTATTATAGCACCAACTGGTTCATGAGACTATAGGATGTGATGCATACAGTTGGAGTGGAGTATCATAATTTGCGAGATATTCTAAATCTTCCATTTTTGAGATGTTTTGGCATTTGAACTTAGGTAGCTCTACTATTTCTAGAGCTCCTAGAGGGAATACCATACATATTCTTGAAATCCTTCTCAGATGTCAAATGTTTAATCATTTCTATTAGCTGCTTTAATGCTCTATTCATATAGGGTTAAAGTTGACTGATGGGGTCGCATACACTTTCAGAATATCCAGTACATCTGTATTTACATTTTTAAAGATAAAAAATGTGAAGTTAGAGCACGTATCATCCCTGCCTTAAAGCCTTAACTCTGCCCCCAGACTGCAGAGCAGTACAGCTGATGGGAATGTGTATGTATGCTGCAGCCACAGCACATGTCTGACATACCATCCCCTTGGCAACCCCTTGTCTCATTTATCTTCTTGAATGCTCAGCTAACCTTCTCTATGTTATAGGCAGCTGCTCTGATTGGCACAGATGTTAATTAAACTAGGTAGTAACAGTACACACACTGAAAAGGCAGCCCTTGGAGCTAAAAGAGATCCTAGTCGTCATCCCCGTCCGTGTCTGTCCCNAGGGCAAGCATCAACTGGCGGCAACAGGTAGCAAACAGAGGGTACTGGAGAGCGGGAGTCGTGGATGAAACATTGTTAGTCTGGTGGTCACCAATCCTGACCTAAATTCAGCTTCTGTTTTCCCTGCCCACCGTTAGCAATTTGGTTTTCCTCTCATTTGTGCCCTGCGTCCTGCGATGTTCCATGTTGTCAAGTTGGTTGAGTATTTTTCAGGGTGAAATATGGCATGAGGATAAAGACAGAATTAAAAATGCAAGAAATAGGCTAATACACACTTCAACTCTATTTGCTTTTCTTAAATTTTGCAACTGATATGCTGGAAGGGTTTAAAGCATTTCTTTCCTTAAACTTTTCACAGTGACTTTCCTTGTTACTCAAGAAAATCACAGCTACAGGGTGATCATAACTGCGAGAAGGTCGAATCAGGAAGTTTCCTCTGAAAATCCCGTTGCCATTCTGCTATAGCACTCATTCACAGAATGCTGCAAAGGGCAGGATGAACTCCCAGGACAGTGCTGATACTTGAGTCTCATTGGACATAGTACTTTTTAAAGCCATAGGCTTACTTCAACATCAGTAAGTCCCTGTCCAATGCTCTGATCTGTAGAGAGCACCGGTCTTCCTGCACATATCCAAATCGGTCTCTCTGCTGGGTCACCTTGCATCCAACCCTGTTGCAGATACCACCTGAACCTTGAAATCTGAAAATTCTGGCTGCCCCAGAAAGTCAATGAAGATTAGGTACTGGATAAGAGTGATCGAAAACAGGTATGTCAGTTTAGGATTTGATCCATCACTGAACTTCAAACATTCATGGCAAAGAGAAAAGAATAATTCTTGGGTGTCACTATCTCTTCAAAGATGCCATGAGAATTCCTTCCTCAAATGGTTCCGAATACCATTTTTACTTCAGATCTGAATAAGCACAAAGTTTTTCAGAACCCAGGAAATTTGTGGATTGTGCATTTCAATAAAAATGGTTTGATATGAGAGAGGGGAATGTATTTGATATCATTTTCACTAACTGCTTTAGATTCACTGGGTTCCAGATAAGGTTAAAAGTAAGATCAGAAATTGGCCTATTGTTGACGTTTAAACAGATACTCCAAGTTTGAGAGTGTCTGGACCAGATCCGTCTGCACCCAAAGCTGTATACTGCTTTGTGAGCAATGAACAAAGATTCTCTGTACTTGTAGGTAAGAAATTACCTGCTGGCAACTCTGCAGCCGCCAGTCAACCTTCCTTCTTATCAGCCCTCTCACACAGTTCTGTGGGGCACCATAGCTCCAGAAGTGCTCTCTTTCCCATGATGTGCAACCTGAATATTTAAGGCTGTTAAAGGCCTCAGAGGATGTTACCAGGCTCAAGTCATTACTCCTCTCCCCAGCCAACATGCTGCTTAAGAACTTTATGCTCTGTTTGCCTTAATCCTCCTTGCTGGTGCAGTTAGATGTGGCGTGCTTCCCCTGTCCTTCTCACACCAGTCGTAATTTCAAATACATCAGAATATGACCCAGTTTTATGGTAACGGTGTACCGTTTGCTGCATGCAGAGGAGACAGGAAGCTCCTCTAAGCTTCCTGTCTTTTTGAATCATAGGAATCATATGGTTAGTCTCACACATCATGTGCCAAGCTCAAATGAACCGCACTTCTGTCAAAGTAGAGAAACACTAGTGCCATTACAGTCTTTAAAGTAAAACCTTTGGCTTTGCCTGCCGTTGGAGAGCCTGCTCTTGAAGTGCAAACGTTATATGGGTAGAACTGAGTATCAGATTCTTCTATTTCCAAAAATAAATTAACAAAAATCCTTCTATCCACTTGAAACACTGCTTTGCCAAGACATTTCTGATCAATAACTGTGCTCCTATACTATTACTCTGTTTAGTGCTATCACAATACACTTTCTATATCTGGTAAAACTGTTCAGTTTAATTTCATGGTTTCACATTCTGCAAACAGAACACAGAAGAATAAAGGAAGACACCATCTAGGAGGTGAAGTAAACACCGAAGCCTAGTCAGTACATATCAGAACGTCATAATTAATAAGGTTGCAGCTCCATTTGTAAAGAGCTTAAATTACTTATCCCTATTAAGTTGCCAGAATATCTCAATGTTCTTGTATTAAATATTATATACATATATATATATTATTTTCTTTTCCTGAGTGGGCTCCAAAAACAGACCGTTAACTTTGACTCAGAAGTACTTGTTAATACCCCCATCATATGACAGCTTTTGGTTGAAATATTTGCATGCCATATCATTCAGAGTACCTTATTTTTTCCAGGCAACAGCTAAAAATTTTACTACATTATTAAGAAATTTTAACCCTTGTTAAAAGGTTCCCTAATGACTATAATAAAGGACAATATTTTATTGATGTCAGCAACTAGCAGTTGACTTATACAGTACTAATTTTAATCTTCTGGTTCGCTGTGTTCTTCTTATATACCTTTGCTTCAATTCTTAGAGCAAAATCTTCTGACGCATCTCAGCTGTGACATAATAGGTTTACTAACAGCATTAAAGAAGTTAGTGCTGAAGTTGGTTAATGAAGTGCTGCCTCTCCAGTGCACGTTCAATTTTTCATGCTCTTTTCATGCTCATCTTCATTTACATTGGGACGGCTGTCTATGAAGCTGACCAAAAGCTCCCCTAGGCTGGGAACCCAAAGTCTCATTGTTCGTGCCATGGTTATTTTACCAAGTCATCAGCAGAAGGTCCAAAACCTGATTCACAGGTAAAGAAGACGTTCCAGGCTTAGATGCCCAGTCTGTTTGATCACCATCTACTTTGGTAACAGAAATTCAAGCGTCATGTTGTTACCATCTCATGCTCTTTCCTTAATGTCTGTAGAAGTGCCTATGATGATATATGAGGACATCCTGGAACACTACAAGGAGAAAGATAGAAAGTCTTTGAAAAACTGCAAAAAGATAGACTCATGTAAGCTATTTGCTCCTGATTACACCCACACCATACAGAAATGAGATGTGGCTAGGGTTCTGATATATTTACATTTCTGATTTACTGTATGACCTTGGGCAAGTCACTCATCCTTTTTGTGCCTTTGTTTCTGTATCTGCATTACAGAAATAATAATTACATTTTCAGCTTCACACGGTTCTTCTGAGGCTTATTTAGTGTTATCAATACACTATGCTTCACAAAATAGTGGAATTATTATAACAAATATGGCAATCTAGAATGACCATCGAGCATAACAAATTCAGAACCAGTCCTTATAGCAGTTCTTATTTCTGCGCTCATCATGCCAGCCATCTATCTGATAGAAAAAGCTCTTAAAGAGTTGTACTATCAGTGAAAGGCAGTAGTATCAAAGCCCCAGGGTTGCTCTGGCCTCTAAATGCTATTGCAAGAACATAAAGGTGAAACAGATGTATGGCTGGAGCAACCCTCATTAACTGCACAAGAGGGAATTAACAGTTAGGGAGAAAGTCTAATGCATTCACTGGCTCCTGTGGCTGAGCTGGTTGTTGCACAGCAGAGCACAGCCCATTTAAAATTACACCGCCTTCTCACATTACTCCTTGCAGAATGCTGAAATCCAGTTAGTTTTGATTACTTCACTGCTTCCCCTAGTCGAAAGCATGTTTGGAGCCATGTCTTGCACGTGGAAAGTGAAAGATGGAACAGACTTAGGTATGAAGATTTCCTACACAGAAGTCCAGCAGTTTCTTGCAGCTTATTAGCGGACCTCCCAGGTCCTTGCAGAGACTAGGAGACCACAAATTAACAGGAGCAATTAATTAATCACATGCAAGCTGCTGGACTCAGTCTGGGGAAACGGAGAGGACGCCTATCCACGAGGTCAGAATCGAGCCTCGATGAACCTTTCTGGCCTCAAACCCTGTGACTATTCAATTAGGCATGAGACCTTGTCGTGTCCCAAAAGGCTTTTCACCGCAGCCTCCGGTGCCGCAGCTCGGCGTTGCTCCGTGCAGCACTTTGTGCCAAGCCACAGATCTTGCCCTGGAAGTCTGGGCCTTCGTTAAACGCCGGGCAGTTAGGCTGCTCTGGATCTCAGCCCTGAAATGAGGGCAAGCAAGTGACAGCCCAGCACAACTGCAGCAGCTCTTCACTTCAGTCTTGCCTTTAAGGGCATTTTGTTTTGTCGTCTTAAATTACAATAAAACTGCAGTCGGCTGGGTAAACCCAAAGGCCCGTGTTGTTCTTTGCTGGCTTCTGCCATTCACAGAGTTTTCTCTCACTGAATCTCATACACACCTATGGTTATCAAAAAATGCTTAAACACTATAATGTTTGACTGAAGGGGGGGAATTTTGTGTTTTAAAAAAAAGGCTAAATTTTTATATCCATTAGCTCTTTAACCTGCCTCACAAATCTCCTTCAAAACAATCCCTTTTTAAGTGATTAATTTTCCATGAGAAGATGCTAACACCAGGACAGTGCAAAAATAAATATCAGAAAAGAGCAAGCAAAAGGGAATATGTCACATACTGACTACAGGGAAACAGTGCAAAACATCTAATCACAGCAGTGCCAGGAAACTTGAACCTGTCCAAAAGGATCCAGTGCTCTCAATGTTTAATTGCTGTTGATGGCTGCGGGTCAGTCATGCATGACAATGTGTGTGTCACGCTGCTTCCTGCCTATGTTCATTCCTGTCAGCCTTCACTCCAGGTGATGAGTACTGCTTCTCTGACCAGGGGAGAGCGAGAGAGCGGGGAAAAAGAGCCCTCACAGACACAAAGCAACATGTACCCAAATAACCCAAGCCACGGGAACAGAGCACCAAAAATGGACAGCAAAGGCCAGCTTTTATCAACCTCTCTACCCCTCTTCATTTATACTAAAAAAAACCCCAAACACGTGGCATCTGCGGCCGACAGCAAGAAACCGGCAAGACTGAAATCTCCTGTTTGCTTGATTATATGTCTGAACACATGCTTGAGGCTGCACGGAGCAATTTGAATTACAATTGGGTAGCAATGAACATTATTGGTTTTGGTAAACTGGAGCTTTAAAAACCTCCTCCTTGAGCTAGTAAGAAAGAGATAGTGGGAAATGTAGGAGATATGACTTAAAAGGTCTAGAAATTGTATAACAGCTTTCCACCGTTTTCTTAAAGTGACTGGTTAATGGTTTATGTATCTGGGCCCAGATTCAGCAAAGCACTTAAGCATGCATTTAACTTTAAGTATGTGAATGATCTCATCCTTATTCAGCAAAACCCTTAAATAAATGCTTAATTTTAAGCCTGTGCTTAGCTGCTTTGCTGTAGCGGGGCCTCATCACACACTTCTGCATCCTGTTGTGTCTGTAACATAATTAGAAGGAGTGCTCCTCTTTTATCTCTGTGCTGGTTTTGGCTGGGGTAGAGTTAATTTTCTTCATGGCAGCTAGTATGGGGTTATGTTTTGCATTTATGCTGAAAACAGTGTTGATAATACAGAGGTGTTTTCGTTATTGCTGAGCAACGCTTACGCAGAGCCAAGGCCTTTTCTGCTTCTCACCCCACCCCACCAGCGAGTAGGCTGGGGGTGCACAAGGAGCTGGGAGGGGACACAGCTGGGACAGCTGACCCCAACTGACCAAAGGTGTACTCCATACCATATGATGTCATGCTTAGCATATAAAGCTGGGGGAAGAAGAAGGAAGGGGGGGACATTCGGAGTGATGGCGTTTGTCTTCCCAAGTCGCCGTTACACATGATGGAGCCCTGCTTTCCTGGAGATGGCTGAGCACCTGCCTGCCGGTGGGAAGTAGCGAATGAATTCCTTGTTTTGCTTTGCTTGCATGCGTGGCTTTTGCTTTACCTATTAAACTGTCTTTATCTCAGCCCACGAGTTTTCTCGCTTTTACTCTTCCGATTTTCTCCCCATCCCACCGGGGGGGAGTGAGCGAGCGGCTGTGTGGGGCTTTGTTGCCGGCTGGGGTTAAACCACAACAACTGCCCCCATCACTGTCTTCTTTCCAAAATAAAGATCATTATTCCACAACTGTTTAACTTCATTCTGTTTTGGGCAAAACTGATGCCTGAGCGTCAATACATTTCTTAAACATCCAGGACGTATCTGCTCATTCACATTCCAGTTCAGATCCATCTGCCCTCAAAGGCAAGGGGAGTCCTGCCACTGTCTCAGACCCCAGGTCGGGGTCTCAGTCAATACTGCGCTCTGAATCTGTTGCAGTAATACGTAAACTGAGTTGTGTAAGAATGGGAAAGCCAGTGCAGTGGGGAGATTTTTCTGCAACAAAAGCATAGTAACAAGGCTTTAGCTGTTTTAAAATTGATCCGACTTCAGCTGCAGTCAGGATACTTTGAGGAAGGAACTAAAGCATCGTTTCTGGACCACCATATTTTAAGTAATTAGGACATAGAATATGATGTTAGTTTCGATGATGTAATTGTTTTATGGCCATTTTGTTATTCTGTCTGTGTACTGCCTTCATTCATCTTTCCAGTAAGTTGGAAATGAAGGTAGAATACAAAGCAGGGAAAAGAGGTTGTTTCACATGACTTTTCTGGCTCATTTGAAGACGTTCCTGTTGCAATTACCACCCTTTCCCCTCTCCATATACAGACACACACAGTGAGAGTCAGGAAGGCAGTTCAAGTTCATTGATGTTAAAGATGACGATGAGAATCATGTTTAAGTGATAATACACAGATACACATTGAGAAATGTCATCTGGGGGCTCAGTCCACTTTATCTTTCCTGAATCAGATTTTGCTGGCTTTAATATTTGGAACAACTTGACTTCCTCTTACATCGCTGAGAAGAGTCTATGGGTTTTTAAATTATTATTATTACTGCTACTACTAAGGAGATGATATGGACTAAGAGAGTAATAGGTGCACAAGGAAGACTAAGTCTACTCAATTTATGTTATTTAACACATGCGTTCATTCTTTTTTACCACAGATTGAAAAGCAGTAGCAAAATAACTATTCTATAACTAAGGAGTCCTGAGGTACATTCAAGTGTCACATTATCTACGTTCGGAAGTGCCGTGGAAGGAAAATAAAAACATAAATAAGTAGTTTTGCAAGAACAGAACTAATGAAGCCCCGTTTCCTACTGCTTTGTGTCTCATAATTAATTGTGAACTACAGTTGAAGATTTTCCCATGGGTGGGGCACATATGGTCCATCTCTCACAGTCTCTGAGAAATATATAGATATATATACTGTGTGGATTTTTTACGGTTAATAATGCATGAACTCACTCTGCAGTCTTGTTGTTAGGCAGGGTCCTTATCGGGTGTCTCTTCTTCACCGTGCTCCTCCATCCATTTATCCATCCATCCTTCCGCAAAAAGTAGAGGATCTTTTTTTAATCTTAATGATTTCTGTTCTGTCAAACTTGTCTGAAATCAACAAATAGATTAAAACTTGATCAGGTGAAAATACACACATGCATATACACAAACATGCAAGCTGTGTGACTGAATAACCCTGACATCTTTACAAAAGATGGCTCCAAACTGTATACAATACCTGTAAGCATTTCTTTTCACAACATTTAAAAGCAAAGGGAAAATGCTACTATTTAATACCTTGCCCTTCTTAGGCATCTACTGTTATTAAAAAGAAGTCACCAACCCTCCTGAGAACTGCAATATAGATAAGCCAAATGTGCTCACAAAGGGCTGACAAGCTCACTGCCACTGTGAGAATATATCATGGAAGTTTAGCCTATGAAGTTCAGCTTTTGAATGCGTTATGGATTCTGAAGAAAAGCTCAGACTGCAGTGGTGTACATGCTAGCACTGAAGAACTTTGTCATACATGAGTCCTTTTCTTTCTCATCCACAGGGATATTAGTGATCTAAAGCATTATAAAGCGTTGTTCCTAGCTATGGTGATTTTTAGAAAATGAGGACTGTGAAAACAGGATTATTGAAGCATTGGAAATTTAGAACCAGTTTTGAAGTTCAGGCTACATAATGACTGTGCGTAAAGACGGATGCAGCAAACCGCTTGGAACTTGGCCCTGAATAAGATAGCCAAAAAAGCTCATGTAAAGTTAATAAGCAGCCTTTCTTTTAATTTTGAATGCAACCAAAGCCCAAATTCTGGAATAAATACATTTGGTATACAGACAGAATTTTCATAAATCAGCCATGCTTATCCATATCCTTTGTACGTTGTAACCATTAGCCATACACTCTGTTGAACAGAATGTTTCGTAAAATCCCCGGTGGCTTCAGTATTCATCTGAATTCTGTGATTCTACTGTCAAGCTTAAATTACAGATCTGACCACAAACTCATTAGGCAATGTACTGCTCTATTCTGTGATTTGCCTTTCTTGATTTCAGATTTTTTACAAGAAAAATTGCTGTTTGCTCTTGCAAAAGACTGATCTCTATGATGTGGTGATGTGCCAAGTTTATTTTAGGAAGTGTTGAAAAAAACGAAATATCTTCATCTAATCCATAACTCTAACGTAAATTGGATGTTTGATGTTATCTATTTATAACAATTACATCCCGCATTTATTTATTTATATATATTTTATGTAAAGGATGAAAGCTTAATTCTCTTAAATACCGGGGGCAAGTATAATCTGTCCAGAGGAAAGCATAGTATGGCCAGACAAAATGATAGCTCTCTCACACTGCTCTGTCATTGCAACTAAGACCTGACATGAAAGCCTTAAGGGTGTGGTAAAAAGGACTGCCCTCCAGTGTGCTGAAAGGAAACTTCAGCATCCTTGCTCATTCGTTTTTTGTATAAAAACTGACAGATGTGTCAAAGGTGTGATAGTTTCGTGAATAAGTAATAAGTCCTGACAAGTTGGACCTTATCATTCCCTTCAGCCTAAGGTGAGGAAGGAGCCTGGGGTAATAGCGGGGGCAACTGAAGAGCCCTGGATGGGACTTGCGGGGTGGCTCGCCTCGTTCGTCTGTGCTCCTGCTGGTACAAAATGGATTTGACGACAAATCTGATCAAATTCATCCCCGGTGTAATTTCAGAGAGGTCAGTGGTGTTACACCAGGGGAAGCACTGGTCCCTGGTGTTTATTTAGGGAAGACGACAGAGGCTTTGGAATAAGAGCAGTGCACTGAGCCATAAGCTTTCTTACCCTCAGCAGAGAGGTACGGATACTTTACAAGAAGGACAATGGCTATCAGAGTAATGTATAAGGATTTTGTCAAAACCTGTGTTTCAGCATGGCTCACAGAGGCAGGAAGGTGCAATTAGTGCACTCAGCCACTGTGACCCTTAGATGCCTTGCCCAACACTGCCGGATCCACCTGAAATCTCTTTCCAAACAAAACCAAACCACGATTCTTCTCTTTGCAAAGGGATATCAGGGTCATATTACAGGAGATTTACATTCAAGTGGAAGAAAAAAAAAGATTATAATATATTTATGTGTGAATTGAAAGGTTTGCTTTTCTTCAGGGATAGCAAAGCTTAAACTTAAAATACATACTCTTGCAAAGATCACCGGTGCAATGAGAAACATGCATGAGATATTTTGGAAAGCAGGAATTCCACACGGAAGGGAGCATATTCAATGGGAATGCAGAAATATTTTTTACATTGGTACCAATAAATACTTATGCCCTCAGTATATGATTTTCATAAAAAGCTTTCATCAGAAGGAATAAAACAATATGGAAATGACAGCAGCTGAGATACTTAAGAACATGATTATCTCTCAAACTTGAAGAAAAACATGCTTGCGAAATTATAATGCTACTTAGTAGATTCGCTTATCTATATATTTTTCCACTCAGATATGCAATAAATCAGGAAAATCTGATGTAACATTCCAGATAATGGGAAAAAGAAAAAAAGAAGGTCGGGTTAACATATTGTTATGATACATGCAACCTATGTAGGCCATATAGACAAAGGGTGAGAGAAAAGGATACGGCATAAGCCATGTGCTGTGCAATGGCAAGCAAATGGCATTGACTTTGCAGGTGATGGACAGAAGGAAAACACACGACCTCAGGGACAGAGGAAAACTGGGATATGTGGAAAGCAAAAAACGCAGAAGCGTGAGGGGGGACTGCAGGAATGGCATGGCAGTGAAGGACATCTGTGACAGAAGTCAGGAGAAGGTCAGAGGCAAGAGCCAGACATAGGGAAAAATGTAGAGCCCATTTTCCTGAAGGCAGGGCAGCTGGAAATGGGGCCTGGCAAGGGGGTGGGGGTACAGAAGAGATGTGATGGGGCACAGAGATCTGAAATACCCCTCAACGGAGCCAGACGAGTGCTGGCACACAGGTTTGGACTGGGGGTAACAGTCTGTTCCACATTTCCCAAACTTGCTCTAACTACTGGACCCCCCCCCTTTCTTTATTTTTTAAATTGCTTCAGTGCTGCCTTCCCTCATTTTTTTCTCCTGAGGCCTGAAATGCGATGCCTGCTATGAACACTGTCTTCTTTTGACATTTTCACTCCCTGATAATGCTGCAAGCTAGCCTTGAATTTTAAAGAGTGGCATGCATGCACACACTCAAGCACTCCCACTCTGAGGCTGTCATTCTCATCAAACATCTGGAAGTCTGTTTGCCAGAGTCCTGCTGCCAAATGCTACTGCCTCATCCAGGCAGAATTGTGCTTCCCCTACAGGGTAAGCAAGAAGAGCTCAAGAGCAGATTTACAGCTGTTGATGTGGCAGCACTGAAGTCTCGCGCTCCAGCTCAGAGCTCCTTATTTATGGTTTTAGCCCTCAGAGGAGTTTGGTTAGAGAATGGATTGGATGTGGACATCCAAAGCCTTCTTGCAGCCTGAATAATCCTTCCTTTTCCTTTTATTTCTAACTTCTTTACTATCCAGCCCTTCATAACTCTGGCCAAACACAGATGGCTGTAATTCCCTCAGACTCTGAAGACAGCATCAGTCTTGGTACCAAGACCTCGCTATGTGAAGTGCCACAAGATTTCATCTTTTCAGCCCAGGGGAAGAAGAGACAGAGGATCAGACTTCAAGGCATCTAAGTACCTAAATCCCATCCTCTCTCTAAAGAACTCCCTGCCCTAAAGGAAGGCCTGTGTACTTCAGGCAGGACACATGAAACACTCGTAATAAATACTGTCTTGTCTTAGTTCGGGTCATAAGAATAAGTGATTCCTCTGTCCTGTTCCCCTGGCATTCGCCTCCCCACCAAAAAATTCACTAGGGAAATGGGGGTTGGGTAGCGAGTAGGAGGCATTAAGGCTCTGAGGTAAAAGAGTGAGGAAAGATATGTGTGGAGAAGAGAGAGAAACGGTCTTTATTCAGTCCAAAAAGATGTTTCTATTCAGTTCTGGATAGTGAGTGGAAAAGCAGAGGAAGAGCAATGGGAAATGAACAGAACCAAGGCAAGATAATGACAAGCCACCTGCAGAGGCAGAGAAGAACAGTAAATGAAAAGAAAAAAGCCTTTCATGAACTTCCCACAGCATCAGGGTCACCATCCAGGAATCCCAATGCAAAACCCAGTCACGGCTGTTACCCTCCTAGCCGAAATAACTTAATAGAAAATTTACATCCCGGCTAAGACATTCAGCATGCTGGTGTGCAAATCAGAAATACCTGATTTCTAAAGGATTTTCCCCAAAAGGAGCAAAGGTTGCCCACCAGGACACCAGGAGGCATTTGATTGCACAGCACGGAAGAGGGAACTGACTATTCTGTTCCTATTAGGACAGCTGGAAGTTACAGTAAATGGGCTATAGAGAACAATGGGTTGGAGCCAATGGAAAAGCAACTTCCAAACATTTCAATTTAAAGGTCTCTCAGCTATGGAAAATTATTGCCATGGGGCTTTGTTTTAGGTCAGGGCACTAGGGAAAGAGCATTTAGAAAGCATGACAGCTTTAGCTTAGCCAGCATCCCTCAGCCATAGGCACAGATTCCTTCAACAAATGCTCGGTTGTGTGTGCATGTAATCTTCATCCAACTTGTAGGAAAAACACTACTAAAAGGTGAGGACTTTTCCAGTGACATTTGAATGGAAAAGGTCCATCATCTTCTGGTAGGAAAAAAGGTTCAGAATAAGGAGGAGCTATTGGTAACTGCTGTGCTGTTTTGTGGCTGGTAGGTGAGCCTTTCTGAACACGCTGTCGAGAACTACAGTGCCTTCAGTCTTGATGATGGAAAAAATGAAAACCAGTACATTAAGAGTATTATCTCAATTGCTGAACAGCTAGAATAAAATGAAGGCATTTAGACCTTTTATCTCCAAACCTTTACAAACTGCTTTAGTACTCCAGTTATGCTTTTCTCTTTAAGAAAAAGCATGAACAAAACCAGCTACCCAAATGACCCTAAAGAAGTCGAAAAAGCACAGAATACATCAATATCTTGTTTGAATTTGGACAGTCCCATGGTCTGCCTTAGGAATGAACATCTAAACAGAGGGAGGCTAAAGCTATGATTTTTTATAAGGCCCAAGAAAAAATGCAGCCCTGATTACTGTTCACTACGCTTCATTTGAATGGAGGCATCGTTTCAAGGAAGGCTGAATAACTCATTGCAGGCATAGAGAACCACTGGCATACCCCAGTATTTGTGACATAATTAATGTATTTGAAAGGGTCAAAAGTAAAACTCAAGAAAAAGAGGTGGAAGGAAATGTTGTTGCCTTTTGCTTTTTCAGCCTTATCTATCGCTGCTTATTTATGCCCTTGCAAAGAGGAGGAGGAGTGAGGTCAAAAAATAGTAAGCTAATTGGCTGATTTAGCACTTGTTAAGTTTACATTTGTTGTCCTGCATCATCCTGCATTTTACATCTTGCTTTCTAATATCACACACGTCCTGTCACATATGTCCTGCCTCAAATTTCACGTGTGTCTTCGTGTCTGGAGATTCAGGGTAGTGGCCCAGGTGTCAAAACGCCATCTCCTTTCAAGCTCTAGAATGAATCACTTTGGATGCTTGATTACCCAAGAGCAGAGAGACTTATATGGGAATTAGTTGCCCTCAGCAGCTGATCAGCTTATTCTACAAGTCTTATAATTTTATCTTGCTTGGGAAGAATAGGATTTAGGGGGAGTCTGAGTCATTCTAATAGAGCACATAATTGTGCCTGTTTTATAACTGTGAGAGTAGGCTTGTTATATTCATTAGCTAGCTCAGTTGGCAGGAGCACTGTTTATAAAGAAGTTTGAAGCCTACCTGAGGCAGCTTAGGCTTTTGAACACAAAAGAACAGTAGTTCTGAGGTACTAAAGAATTAATGGTTTATTTCCCAGTCTTCTTCCCACATATCAAATGTATCCTACTGTAGTATGTGAATGGAGCATGTATGAAGTATAGCTCTCCTGGGAAGAGAAGCAGTGAAGACTTACCAGCACACTGGTTCAGAGGTACAGCAGCCAGGGATGTAGAAGAAAGCTTGGTCAAGCGTAATAAATAAAATCTGCAAATATATGAAATAGTCAACAGAGGTTTTAAGAAAAAAAATATAATTTTTGTCCCCAAATTAGTCTTTGCAGAGCAAATAAAATAGGGTGATGAATGGCTTCATTCCCAAAATGAAATGGATATGCATTAACCCACCTTTTAGACGTTCCTTATAGGCAGAGATCTAGTGGATACAAAGACATGAGTAGTAGATTAGAAAGATCTTTATTTGCATCTTTCAGTGGTTCTGTTACAAACTATTCAGTCGTTTCTCTGTTACCTGGAGAACACAGAAGTCTCATTCATCCCTCACGAAAAAGATTTCACACAGTCTGCAGACAATGGTGATTTGGGTCTATCTTGCACGGACGGCTATCTGCTACCTTTTGTTTAGGGATCCTCCCATGTAATCATAAAATTATTCATGTGCCAAAACTTAATCTGCATCAGGACCAGGGTGCAGATTCACCACTTGCAGGTTTGAATCCTCTGTCCCTTTTCTCTTTCATGATTTTTTTTCCTAGAATGACATTTTAAGAGGACTCCACCATTTGTTATCTCTACTTTTTTCCAGTCTAGCCAGCCTCATTATTTTTACGTGCTTATGTGCTAAGGTGGTGACAGCTGATCTGTTTTTTATTATATTTGCTTTTCTTCTGTTGCACACCCTTCACCTACTTCGACAGAAGTAAGATTCAAGGAAAAAAAAAAATGAAGAGAGTAACAAAAAGGAGGAAAAGATTAAAAGTAATATTTTGTTGCATTCAATCAGCTTTGTTCTAATTTCAGCTTGCCCAACAGTTTTTGATATGCAAAAGAGGTGTCCTTCATATTGATTTAATGAAAATGGTCATTTTGCTGAGGGTGTGCGTATATATCATCCAGTCAAGATTTGAATATGCCCAGCTGAGCTTTTTTGAGCTCAGTATGCCCTCTGGTTTGTTTCCCACTGTTTTAAAAATTATAGCAACTTAATCTGTTACTTTTGCCAATTCAGACATTATTAATTTTTTCTCAGAGCCAAGTCATTTCTTTCAGCTTTAAGTTACTTCTCTTAAGGCATTTCTATGAAGGTATTTCTTTTTCTCTCTCTTCGGCCTGTACCCACACTTATTCATCCAATATATCATACAAACTGGTCTGCTTTGAACCTTCCCTTTTGTCAGCCACAATACTGTGGAAGGCAGTGATTTGTAGGCTTGGAGCAGCAGAGACAATACATGCCTGGGTCACTAGTAATTAAGGAATGTCAGTGGTCAAGAAGAAGAAAATTCAGCTCAAGCCAAGCTGAAGCATTTAGATATTTTACTGCTGCATCCTTTTAGGCCTCTCTCAGCTTATAAATATTAATTTAANACTTCCTGTCAGCAGTGATTTGTGCCCAATAAAAGGAGAGCTGGATAGAGAAAGCCTGCTTCACTAAGTTTATGACGGACAGTGAAAGACTGCCATCAAAATAAAAAGGCTTTCACTACGTAGTCTGCTGTATTGTGATCTTCTATTCTAACGAGCATCATACTGGTACTGTATTGTATTCTTTCATAAGCACATTTCACTCACTAAGGGAAGGGTCTGGGGCAGAACCAACACTGGCAGTGGGCTCTGCACAGTCAGCACCATGGGGCACCTTGTACTGGACTTTGGGATGGCAAAAGTTGACAAAAGGTCATCTGTTTCCCTCCTAATGCCCAACCTGAAGGTAGAAAAGAAGTCAGTAAGCTCTGTATAGTCTATGAGAGTGTGCCTTTAAAATGTGACTACGTTAATCACCTTCTCCTGCTCTCCTTTCTGTAACAGTGCAGGATACATTCGCTCTAAACTATGATCTGTTTCATTCTTCGATAGAAAATAGCATAAATTTTGTTTCTTTTCTTCCTTTCTCTGAAAAGCCTAGTTTCTTTTTCTTTGACTGGTGAGCAATGCTGTTGCTGACTGGCATGATCACAAAAAGCTGAATACCAGATAAGTATCAACTAAACAAAAAATTTTAAATTAATTCAACTGAACACTTTACCCATACTTAAGTAATTGAGCTCAGATACAGCAGTTCATGCTTTCTGCAAGTTTAGCCTTCGTCTCTGCAATATACACTTGGCTCATGCTCTGTCTCTGTAGCTAGATCTGCGAGCGGACACGCACCTGTATGTAATGTTTGGCCAATTTATTTACCCCACACTCCACTTATCGCTAGAACTACATTGGACATTGTTACATGGTGGCAGTAGCTGTGTCCTTCTAGTTTGCCTTGTTCGTCTCAGGTTTGCAGCTCTAATGTTTTAGAAAGGCCAATTAAAGGATATAAACTTCTGCATGAATTTGTAAATCTCTAGTGGTCTCAGTAAGTCATGGTGGTTATTTCCTTGCCTGGAGACTGCGGACAGAAGTCGTGCACAAAATGGCTGGCCCCATTTTGGAAAAAAGGTCTTTCTGTGAAGGGCCTTCCTCCTACAGAAGCTGATATCTATGGCTCTTCAGTTGACCGTCAAGGCTTGACCCATGGAGGATCACTGGAGAGAAAGCAATTGCTTGTGAAAACCTTCCAAGTGGAGGGCAGTGGGAGGAGGAAAAGGAAACATATATGTGGGGAAATACCCTTATGAAAAAATGCTGAAAGACAGAGCTACGCTTCGTCGATGGAATTAACATGAAGCAGGGGCCCTTAGAGAGGATCATTCTGAAAAGAAATGAAAAATACATAAAACTTTGTTTAATTTATGGAATTTATAGGCTGCTGACCAGTAAGTATAAAGTTCTGTTCCCCTGGTCCTCACTATCACTCATGTATTACTTGTCAGTAAATGTGGTGCACTCAGAACATAACAGCTACGGTAATATTTCTGTTCCCACTGCAGCTTTACTACACCCATGAAACTCTGTAATCTTTAAATTCCCTCACTGTTAACATCTGCTGAAACATTATTGGTCCCAGCATAGCCAAGCTGCTCTGAAATTACATTTAGCAGAGTAGTTAATGCTAACAGTATAATTCTAGAAGCAACCATGTTTTAAAAAGGCTTTATAACTAGTGTGGTGGCTGTGCTTCCCTTTGCTTTCACTCCTTCCCCACCTGTCTGCTTTTTTGTCATTATCTCGCCTGCGGGCCAGAATTCATGTTTAAACAGCGTTTTGTTTTCTGTTTAGAATAAAACATTGTAATTTTGTTTCTTGGCCCAGCCTGCCAAAAGAAACTTCTGAAAACACTTTTTGTTATCCTAGGAAAGAATCTAGTTACAACAAATTTTAAGAGTCCAAGGGGTTGAAGTTGGAAATTGATAAAGCTTTAATAAAATTAATATCTTCTATCACCCATATAGGATGCTTTTCATGACCTAATATATAAGCAAAATAAACTGGCTGTCGTTGTTAAGGACGATTCCTCGATATATTAATTTGCAGCTCGTAAACAGGGAATGTTGGACAGAGGGCCTTTAACTTAATCACTGAATGTTGTAAACATGTAAATATTACTCCAAAAATTAAAATTCAAACACAGTAGAGTATTTGCAATTTGCTATGGATTTTTTAATGCTATATAATATGGTATATTTTAAAATATATATGTATGGCTCCATAATGCCATATATGAAGCTTTATTCACAGATACTCAGCAAAATAACCACGTTTCCTAGAAAAAATAATTTACATGTGTTTTTCTAAAAAATTAAGCTGAAAACTTCCACTTTTATTCCAGTGAATGAAAAAACCCCACCATTCAGCAGTTAACCCTTCAGCTAGCAATCCTGCTAGCTCTTTCAAAAAGCAGCCTTGAAACACACACATTCTAGAGCTGAAAGTTTACTATTGTTAAATGTTTATGTCGCTATCAGATTCTGTAAGAGTATTTTATTTAGAATATTACCCTAAACCTAAAAACTATGCTAATTAAAAAAAAAATTATCAAGAATTTCTGTTCATAAAATAATGAACTGTACAGTTTGCAACTTTGAAGAATAATTATTGTATTATGTAGCATTGCACAAGGATAGACTGCTAAATATGTTAAATTTAACTGGTTCCTGATTCATGAACAGCAGTAAATGACATCTGTGCCAGATGGTAGTCAGCATTTGTGCATCGATACTCTGATTTTCTCTTCTCATGTCCCATCTAGTCTCCGTTAGTATTTGTTGCTTAAGTGGCAGTGTCTGTCGGGAGATCATTTAATGTAGGTTAAAGCCATGCCAGTGAAGGAGTTTCCTAGGAACACCTTGCAAGTTTTTAATGCTGTTCCACTAATAACAGTGCTATATTCAAGACAATTTAATAAATATTCCCCAGTCTGCTTTTATACTTCCTCCCACACATCTCTTCTAGAGTCACATTTTCAAGAGAGATCAATTTTGTTATTGTCGTCTTGTTTAAAATGTGATAGCGTGTCCTTTCAGCAAATGAGTAAACTAATGATTTCTTCATGACTATTACTGCAATATACTTGCTTTATGATGCTATTTGAAGCAATGTGAAATAATTTCTTCTGAAACTTTGTGACAAAGTGATGTCCAGGGCAATCTTGTTTGAGGTGTGGATCAATTCCTTTCCATCTGTCATGCCCATGTCTGAACTGGCTGCTACTACTACTTGCCAGGAGAGACTCCAAGTTATATCAATGACATAGTTTTCCCTGTAAGAGGGAATTGCAGAGCCTTTGAAGGAAAAAGTTAGGAGCTGTTTTATGCATCATTATCATTATGCATCAATCTCAGAGCACATCATGGGGCAGTATTTTAGAAACTTTTTAATGTGGCTCTTTGGAATCAGAATTTGAATGCATGTTTTTCCCCTGTCTTCCTCTATTATTACAGAAGCTGACACAAAACCGGGTAGAAAAAGCTGTTTTGATACAACCATTTGGAAATTTCCACCTCCCTCATCTGGAAACCTGTAAAAGCCACAGAATTTTTGAGAAGGACCAGTGCTGGCTAATTAACTTCTAACATTCTTGCTTTAATTAAAACAGAACCTGGGACCAAGCCATTTTGGCTGGAAAGTTGCTTTTGGAAAACTAAAATTCAGATGACAATTGTCTGTTTGGTCAATGCCAGCTCTGGGTAGGAATCTGAATTCTGCTATTTCTGAATTGCACTCGCATAACAAAGCATGATTTTGAACAATACCATATCTTAAATCTTACTACTTCTGTCAAAAATACATTATCGGAATAATTGCCTCAGTCTCAAAACTGAGGCGCAACTAGTCTGGGACCTTTTTAGAGGAAGCCATATAGCTCATAGGTCAAATACTGCCTGAATTGGTAGCACAGTCTCAATAAAGGTGGTGATATCTTCTGTATTGTACTATATAATAGGTCTCTCTTTCCTGACATGCTTAAAAAACTCTACAAAAGTAATTCTGAAACAGCTCTAGAGATAATTGGCACTTGCTGAGGGATGTCATACCTGCATCATTTATCATAATACTAAAACTGGTACTTAGCTGTACAGAGCACTTTTGTGCTTCTTGCTTTTTTTCAAAGTGCTGTACAAATATTTGTTAATTCTATTACTTACCGATTATAATAATTATGACCTGACTTTAATGATCAATACATGCACAATATTCTCTCATTTATTTTATGTACAACTCTGAATATCTTAAGAGCCAACACTCCCATGAGCTGCCTTTCAGAAAGGGAACAGCAGTCTCCTTAGGTCCTAATTGATCCAGCCTTTGGCCACCTTCCCCACCAGACAGACCACTTCAGAGATGTGGTCCTTCTTGTTGCACTGCTCCATCACAGCCTGGCCTGGGCACGGGAGAGACACTTCTCCAGCTCACAATTATGATCGTCTAGACTGCCTAGGGCCCAAGCTAAATCTAACTAGCTTATATATCTGAAGCAGTGTAACAGTGCTAATTATGGCAAAACCACACTGTATCTACTTTTCAGGCTGCAAGGACTGAATTAAGGTTGTATAAGCTATAAATCACAGATGGATCTTGGAGTCCTGACTATAAATAGTAAAGGCCCTCTTTTAAGTAATGCATGAGACTAAAATAATAATAGAATATAAAAAATACAATAAATATACAATCCAATATACAGTAAATATATAATAGATAATGTATAAAACATATAAAAATATAAAACAAAAGGTAAAAATCCAGACCTTTATGGACAGAGGAGGAAAGCATGCGGTAATGGACCTACACTTCTGTATGTTTGCCCCAAGCTTGACTGTCTCAGCCTCTTCCCCTACAGACTGTCCTTTTCCCTATCCTGCTCTTCTCTGCTTTTGATTCCTTCTCTCAGTCCCACTCTCCTCACATAATCAGGTCCAGCATTACATCCTAGTTTTTCCTTCACGCCCCTGAAGAGCCCTGAAGCAAATGTGTCATAAATTCAGAGATAGCTCTTTGCTTACTGATTAGATCTACTGGATTTCCCACTCCATGCTCTCACTTTTTGGATAACACTTCTGGAGCATACGACCTTTTACCTAAACTGTAGAGGAAGATGAGGTGTTTAATGCTGAATTAGATTAAATTCTGGCAGCCACAGGCTTAAAAGTTAAACACTGCAGTGCCTAACTAGCACTGTCTCTCGTTCCTGGTCCAAATAATATATTTTCCTCTAATTGGATTAGATTATTTTAAGTCATTTGGAGATTGTATGTATATATAATTTCAACCTCAAAGAAAATATGTGACAAGGTTCATTTCAGCACATGTAATTTTGAGGGATTTCTTTACAACTGGAAAATCTAATTACAAGGAAGGCTACAAGCTCATCCTGGAAGGCGATAGTCAACAACACTGCCATATCTACTGAACAACACTACAAGATAGCACTGACACTATCAGCCTTGATAAGACCTAAATCATAATCACTGGGTTTTGAATTTACAGGCTATGTTCGCGAGTAGGGATATTAATAATAGCTTCCTTTCTTTGTACTTGCAGACATAGGAACTTAGCACTGCATCCAGTCAAATCCCTCTACGCCCCAAAACCAAGTGCCCCCTAATCCTTTCTTCCTCCTTTCAAAAAAGCATCTTAAAAAAGTCCCCACAGTCGAAATCAGCATGGGGAAGGAAGAACAGAAAAAAAGCTCTCAAATCCAACCAGTTGTTATAATGCTCTAGATTATCATACTATTCCCATCAGTCAGATCTTCCTGCTCTGAGGCTGATAAGGGCCATAGCTCTCATACGAACACATCAGGAAAAGAAGAGTCCCAGATCCACACCATGTTTCACCAGCGATTCAGCCACGTAACCTTCCGGACCTCCTGCCCATGTGCTGATCAGCACCGAGGATTTACGGCGGATGAGCTGATGCTCTGAGGTGGTGGTGATGCTGCAGTTACGCCTGGCATTATTCTGATTCTCCTCCTCCAGTACTGCGAATGAAAAGTGCAGCTCAAGCAGCACTGGTATTTACAAATTACAGCTCACTGTACTTATACACTTGAGAGGAGGAGTAATATGTAGCAACAGTGTAATGCTATTATGATGATAATGATGATTAATACACAGCCCTAAGCGATGTTAGTCTAAATGTTGAGCTCCACTGCAACTTTTTCTGTCAGAAAACTAATTCAGAAAGAGGCGAAGAATTTCCTTAAACAGTTTTAAGAAGGAAACATGGAAAAACAATGCTTTGATAGCTAATTACAATCTTTCCTGAACGATGTGTTGCAATGCTCCATTTCAAAATGACTGCTGGCATCAGCTACATGCAATGGCATGCAGTAATAGAGAGGTAAATAAAGGCAAAATCCAAACGCAATTTTTAAATTGACCTGAGACAATTTTTTATTTTGGGGCAGATGGTAAATTTTTTGAAGGGTGGCCTATGGCCTTCTTTCAAAGCACTATCATTAAAGACATCTTCTCCAGCCAGGCTCAAGCACTTCCAAGCTCTTTATGCTGCTCCTGACTTTTAAACAAGAGGGTAACATGGCAGGATAAGGTTTGTTCCACAGCTTGCAGTATGTGTTCGCACAGGATTTAGTATGAAATCATGGATGACTGTTTGCTGTACTAGCATAATAAAAATAATAATTTCTGTATTATTGGTATACACAGTAATAAAATAACAGTACTGACTGACAACATTAGTTTACTGAGTTAATTAAATCAAGATTTAGCTGTGAAACTGAGGTGGTCAGTGACAACATTTTACGAGGGTATGAACAGTCTGACCACCTGTGATAGATCCAGTTTCTTCTTCCCTAGTTTTAGCTTTCTACCGCAAAACTTATTTGGCAAACCGCTTGGATTTCTAGTTTTGCTTCTTCAACAAAAGTCCAAAGCTGCTTAAAAGTCTTACTCACCTAGAAACCTAGAAATGTCTATTGAAATTAGCAACCAAGCTAAGTAGTCTGGGGGCGTGGTTTACATTTATAGCACTTTAAGACTCCTTTACACTTCCTGAGCAGTGGAAAGGTAGGTCAGCAAAAATGAAAATCAGGCCTTAGGACTATGCTATTTATAAAACAATATAAAATCAAAAAAGAGTGTATTAAAATGGTAGAAAAAAATTGTATTTATATCCATGTCCTGCTGCCTTCTTATTTTTATGTCACAAAAGCCCTTTCTTTTCTGAATAGGAGAGATTTCACAGTATAGTAAAAATCATGTTTTTGAAAATAATTGTTTTATACAAAAGTTGAATTAACATTTCCAGACCCATACTGTAATAGCATTAAGACACTCCTGGGCATGTTTTAATGGTCCATTAATACATACCTCAGGTGCCTGAATGCATGAGGCTGCACATCTACAGCATGTATTAGTGGACCTCTGAAACATGCCCTGTCATGTGTTAATATTATATTACCATGGTGCACTGCCTGGGAAGCCTCAGAAGTAACTTCCAAAAAAACCAAAGAATGTTTTTGACCTTTGTAAAATATTATGATTAATTGCCTGTCTATGTCTATTTTATTGTTCAGATACTCAATAAACACCAAAACAGTATTAAAGCAATAAACTCTGTAACACCCGTAGAAAATGATCTGTTTTTAAATATTAAAATGCACCCCAAAACACATTAGACCTCTTGTATACATGCAGAATGAGGAATTCTTGCCTTAAAGAGCTTATAGGTAAATATGGTATAGCTTAAGAAAGGTTACAAATGAAGTTCAATAAGAGATGCCTGCGTATTTCTGCTCTACTATTTTCCTTCCCCGTTTTTATCTTTCACTCTAACCTGTGCTTATTTTATCTAATGTAACACTTTTTTATTCCTTCATAATAAGGATTTTAAAATATGAGATGTCATGAGTCTTGATTACCTTGAGCAGAATGCTATAGATCCTCATTAGAAAGAACTTCAGGTATTTTTAACTCAGAAGCGCCTTTCAAGAAGTCTTATGCATAGGTAAGCCTCTTGAGAAAAATACTTCAGCATATACTAAAATGTATTTCCACTCAGCAAAGCATTAGAGTTTCTCCATGAGCTTAAATTCCATTGAGCTCAAGTAGAAGTTACGCATGCCTAAAGATAAGCCCGCCTGTGAGCTCTTTGCTGGAAGGAGATGCACTGATGATGCAGAGCCAGGGCTGTCTGGAAAGCTGCCTTTTACATGACACCACATAATGCTACACATTAACGTGCTGGGAAAAACAATTTGGTCACGATTAGGGAAGGAAGAGGTTGTTAAAATAGAGTTTACTCACCTTACTAGGAGCAAAAGATAGGAGTATTTCGTATGCTTAAAAATTGTTTCTTCATTTGGCATCTCTTGTTGTTTTGACAACTAATAATATAATTGCAGAGAAAATGAACAATTACTGTACAGATCTATGTTCCTCCTTTCCTGCCTTTTGTGGTTATGGTATTTTATTCCACTGAGAAGCCTCTTAAATAAGAGGTATTAAACAACTAGATCGAATTCATTGCTTATTAAAAAATAAATAAAATACACCTTGTAAGAGATATGAGTAACTACTTACTAGGCAGAGTTCTTTTTTAGTCCTTTACTGGCAGATGTGATACAATTCCAGCGTCACAGCGAATTGTCACCGAGCGGAGGTCTTTACATTTCTTCTGGAGTTGTCCTGCTCCAGTTCTGTGTGTTTGGCTGAAAAATACCTGAACAGTTTAAATATTAAAGAAAAT
The DNA here is from genome assembly GCA_013389945.1 of Fregata magnificens. NCBI lineage: Eukaryota > Metazoa > Chordata > Aves > Suliformes > Fregatidae > Fregata > Fregata magnificens. The sequence continues at coordinate 92,218 of WAAD01035208.1, forward strand.
GAGACAAATGAAGGTTGGGTAACTTTGGGAAGTTGTGCTTTACTCAAATTGAGCTCACCACAGAGTTGCAGGGGAAATGTAAAGTTGTGTGATATACAGAAGGTCTAATACTGCCTCCTGGCAATGAATCGACTTCCTGATTTGTAAGCAATATTTTTTTCTTCCAATTCAGCAAAGGCATGAGCTGTGATGTTTTGCTACCAGCTATGCTCACACTATTTGATAGATGTCTGCCTGCCACCTTTTCTAGTGTTTGGAATCGCCCAACAGATGAGGAGGAGTCCAGTCTGTCTTCAGACATTCAGCAGGCTGGACCCTGACACATTTCTTGGCAAACCTGTACAGTAAATATGTCTCTTCTCAGTGCTACTTGGAAAATCACTATGTCTGTTGGGGTTTCAGATGCTCTGGGAGAGATGATTTTCCAAGCACAATTAATAGCCTGCAAATAGGTATTTCACCTAGACTCCAAATGCTAATGAAAACGAGACACAAAATTTCCAGGATCCATGGTCTAGCATTTATCAGTCAATTAATTAGAGATACTGAAATCCAGACAGAATTTTAATTTTTCAAGCACTCTGATATGTCACGCTCTGGACCGCCACGCCTGGGAGATGCAGGTTTATATTCACAAGGACCGTGGCAGAAAGCCTCTACCTTTCCTGCCAGTGGTTTCATGGAAAGGCTCCAACTCAAAAGCAAATTCCTCAGCCCCATGAAACGGTCCTCAGCTCTTTGTTATGATCCCGATTTGTAAGCGGGTCTACACCTGAACATCCATTAGCTGAAGTGCAGGAGTGCTGGTAGCCTCTCTGATCTCCTCTGTGGGGGGGTGCACACTAGGTGTGACACAGCTCTTTCAGAATGGGTCCGTGGATTTGTGCTGCTGATTCAGGCAAATTTCCATTTCTCCTTGACTATAAAATGCTCTTGATCTTCAGGTAAATTGCTCATTTCTGTATTGGAGGCCTTCATTCATTTGCTTTCTTGTGGAAAAGCTCTTCCTTTTGTTTTTAGACCTCTCTTACTTGTTGGACAGTTTTGCTCTCCATTTTTTTTTTTTTTCTGTCTGCTTGTAATTTTTCTCTTTGGAAACACTTTCCTGTTTCTGAAACCAGTGCTGGCCCCTTACCAAAAACAGCAGATGTCAAGGTCTCGTGATTTGGTTACCCGTTAAAATAAAAGAACAGTGATATCAAGTCTGGTGATATGATAAGCTCTCTTGCTGTAAATAGGATGCAAACATTAAGGAAACTTTACCTATAAATTAAACTGTAAGCCAAGAATGAAAAAGAAATGCGTAGTCGGAATTTTTGCTGCAGTTATGAAATGCTGATACAGAATCACGATACAGATACCTCCAGAACAGCACTGATAAGAAAATTCAAAGTAATAACAGGGATATCCCAAGACCAATAGGAAGAAATATAGCTAGAGAAAATCAAAGTTGCCAAGAAAAACTTCCTGACATTGAAATGCACCAAGCTTTCAGCGCATCTCTCAGGGGAACAGAAAGACCCATCACTTGAAATGTTTAACACTAGATTGGAGGAATCACTAGAAAAATATACTACAGGGAACAACTTGTTATTGGCAGAAAGATGGACTGAATGCTGTAAAAGGGATTTTCTATCTCTAATGTTTACTTTTTATGATAGTCATTTATGTTTTTCCTTCATTACAGGTAGAGAAAAATCTATAAAAGTTATTGGCTCTGGCACAACATATTTAATTTCTATAGAGCGATGCTTTTGGTGCGCTCTAGCAATCTTTAACTCTACTTCTTGCTTTTCCTCATGCGTTTTTCCACATATATTGTGAGGTTCTTTTTAGTAAAAAAGGTAAAATCTTCACAGCCCTAAATGAATATGCTCTTCTCTTCTCTGAAGTCTTCTTAGCGTGTATGCAAAACACCAAGGAAAAACCCATCTAAACACCCCAGATTTGGATTTAGTTAGGGGAGGGAGAAAATGATGTCAGAGGTTTAAAGGGAGAACTAAAGCAGCAGAAGCATAAATGAAACATTCAGAACATGAGAAAGGGAAGGAGGAAGAAATTTAGATTTGGGAAAGTGGGAATTGCATACATCCGTGACGGGAGATGGCTTGCAGCTCTTTGGAAATCACCCAGAGCCAAGCGGGCTGGTAGGTGTTGCTGAGCGGCGTTGGGTAACGTGAATCTCTGCCTCAGCAATTACAACTTTTAAGGACACTATTTCTCATATCCCTAAGTGATGAGATGCATTCGGGATGCGAACACTATCGTTATGAGTACAGGAAAAAGCAAAAAAAAGAAAAAGTAAGAGTGAAAGTATACCTGGTGATGGCTCCTTATTGCCCTAGCGTAGTGCAGCTGGTGGGCATTAAAATGATGGGTGTTATCAAATGAAAGCAAACAAATAAAAATCTTTTGATTTTTGTATGTAAAAACCAGGTCCGTTCATTACACCCAAACTCTTTTCCCTAGAGCGGCAAAGTCAAATACCAACTGCAAATTTTAAATAATATAACGACACCGAATATGTTAAAGGTTATTCTCCCCATCACCCCCTGCCCCCTCACTCTCCTCACCGCAGACCACCGGGAAGCCGGGCTGGCTTTAGTGCAGCAGTGCTACCAGAGGGATGCGGGGAGGACAGAGGTGGTGCTGTGTTACCCCTCTGGGGACACTGTGACAATCCAGCCAAAAGGCATCTATTTTACCGTGGAGAGAAGCAGGACGAGGAATGGTTTCCAAAGACACTGGCCTCTCGTTTTTGCCAAGCAGCTTGAGTCTCCCTGCCTGGCTGCTGAGCGAAGGGTATGATTAATGAAAAGATGTCAGAATGATAATCCTTACTATCAGGAAACAGTGGACCGGATTTTTTTTTTTTTCCTTGGCAAATTGGGGGGTGGTGGGAAGAGTGAGAAGAGAATAAGAAAGCAAAAAGGAAACAAGGAAAAGGCAGAGGTTTTGAAGAGGGAAAACAGTAATGATATATATACACACACACATATATATATAAAAAATAAAACCTCCCCTCTGCCCACCCTCTTTAATGTTTCTCTGGTGGAGTAATAAGATACCTTCAGCGTTATAAATAGCAGCACAGATGTTGACAGAAAAATGCTCCCTTAATTACCATACAAACTGCTTTACTTGAGTGAACCGTTTAAAGCTGCCTCCAAAGGAAGTTCACTCAAGCAATTCCACAGATTACAGCTAATGAACAATATTTCCTCGCTCCTATTTAGTGCTCATTAAAATGTAAAAGCCTTTCATTTTCAACAGGCACACAATAAATAATTCCTCTCTCCCTCTCCCCGGTGCCTGGGAGCAACCAGGATGGGAGCGGGGAAGGGAAGAGACTGGCAGAGGCGGGGGGGCTGCAGGAGGCAAATAAGTGGGTTGGAGAACAGCGGCCAATTCATTAAAAACCCTGGAAGCCGTGGCGATGGCTGCTGCTGCTCGTGAAAGGCGATGTCTGTGTTTGGAGCTCGGCAGGCAGGTTTGGAGTCGAGCAGACAGCTCGTACCTCCCTCGACCCAGCAGCACACCACCGCGCTCCTCCGAGACAGCCCCAGCAGACCCACCGCCGGGGCGAGAGGAGGCACAAATTACTCCTATGCTCACATGAAAGCAACGCAGATAACTGGAAGAGGACAAAAAATGAAAATGCTGGGATGAAAACCAGCAGTCCAGCTTGAGCTGAGGTTTGTTTGGACCCTGTTTAAAATTTCTTGCCGGCTTCAACCTTGCAACTACCCATTGCACAGCATCCCTTTTGTGCTCGTTTGTAGTCCTACCAAGTTGAACAGGATATTTACAATGTCAGAGGTTTGCTTCATTCTTCAGCTACTGAGATGGAGCACTGTACAGCGCCAGCCACACAAATGGTACCTTTCTGAACAAACAAGGTACTGGGAGGCTGAAGACTAGAGGGGTCTGTGTACATTCAGGTGCCACGAGATGAAAGAGCCCATGATTATCTATTCCCCCATCCGCAGCCTACCAGGATTTTAGCTTAATTTAGAAAATAGAAATTTTACAAGTCAGTCAGATCATGAACCAAAGCCTTAGCAAGGGGGGGGAGGGGGGGAGGGAATCAAAGTCCACAAATCTGAAATTATTATTTTAAGTAGCATTCCAGTTAAGTGGATGAATGGGAAATGCAGAGGTACCAGCTGTTAGTCACCGCACCTGTCTGCTCACAGATATATGGCACATAGAAACAATCTTCATCGGTTTACATAGGAATTGTTGAAGAAGCAAAAGATCAGAAACAAAAAGTTAGCAAGCCACTGAGATGGTATGCAGATACCTGTTTGAAAACTGCAGGAAAGGAAGCCTATTTCACCCTCTCTTAAGATGAATGGGTAAACCAGCACGTTAATGAAACACAGCACTGACGTTAAGCTGGGGTACACAGCAGAACATAGCTGAAAAGATACAGAAACAGACTTTAACAGGCTGTAATTATAGATGGAAACATGACTCTTGGTTCCCTCATCTGCCAAAAAAACCACAGTACCCTTCCCACTGCTTTGGTTCACTGCTGTGGTATTTTTTAATTTACTTTTGAATTTTTTTTTTTTTTTTTTACTCTCTTCCTCCACACTTCGAAGTGGCAGAGGGGCTTCACAATCCCTTCCCGCAGCCTGTCTTCTTCCTACCTCCACCACTGGAATCACGGTCCCCTCTGCGCCCCCCCAGCCAAGCCACCCCCTTCCGCAGCTCTGCACAGGAAAGTGAATTAGCAGCAGAGGCAGTTGTTCTATCAAAGTCGATGTATTCCTGGGGGGGTTGTGTATCTCAACCTTGGCAGGGACTGCCTGAACAAAATCCCTGATATTAGCCTCCCTGAATAGAGGGAACAATCTGAGTAGGATAAAAACCATCAGAGCTTTCTCCTGTCTTTAATTTCAAGGCTTAAAAAATTGACAAGTGTATTTCCTGCAGTGATGCTGGTGTACCCTATACCTGAGCCATAAATAAGACTGTAGTGGTATTCAATCATCAGAAAAGAAAAAAGAAAGTGGAGAACTAAGATCTTATATTGACCTAAGCCTCAGACTTAGATAAACTTGTCAGGAATATCACTTTGTGGTGACTTTATCTCTGTTAAACTTGTGTGTGGGGAAGAGGTATTCTCACAGCTCGCAGGGGCCATTGTGACCGGAGGAAACCCACTTGCTGCATTGCCACAATGCCACCCTCTTGCAGTAAAATAAAACCTTGGCTCATGGATGCAATGAAATTTCTACATCAGGATAACAACAACAATAATGCGTTTCCTTTGAGAAAAATATCTGCAATTAATAATTGCAAAAGGAGTGCAGAGGAACTATAAACCAGATCCCAGTCCTGCCCAGGTACTGAGTGCTTTCAGAAGAGGTGATGCCCTGCTCTTACTGCAGTCCCACCGACCAAAACGTGTTAGGGTTTGTGCAGTCGCAAACGGTGCAACTTAATATCTCGCCCTCACATGCTTCCTGTAAGCAGGCAGCTCTAGTAAAGAAGTAAGTTTACCAGCAGTGTGATATTATTGATGCTTTCAACACTCTGTACTTGGCTTTTAACTAAGGTCATTTGAAAATGGTCTTCAACACCCATCTCATTTGCTTTTTTATGCTTGCCAATTTAGTGTTGTATTCACAGTGATTAATTAGTTTGTAGTGAAGGTTTATTAGGTAATCTTTCTGTCAATCAAAAATCACAGAGGTTTCTATGCAAAGAACACCCAGAGATTTTATAAAGATAAGGAACTGATATTGTTACCTTTGTGTATGAAAAGTAGGAGCTTAGCCTCAACGTATGACCAAGTACAAAAGACTTTAAAGCATGTTTTTTATTCACATTCAACCACAAAAGCAGTTTGATTCCCTCAGATTTTATTTAGATTTTTAACAAGAACCTAGAAATCCCTTTACCTTCTACGTCTACAGCTCACGTTTACTGTCTGATGAACTTGTAGGGTTATTTTAAAAGACCACGCACTAGACTTCAACAAAGAAAAAACTGCTGTAGCTCATCATTTGGGAAATTTGCTATGTAGTGCGCTCATCTCAATATGACCCAAAGTGAGATAATAATATTTCATGAATTTAAAAGCATCTTCATCTGGAAATTCTTTCAAGCGTTCATATTTGGGAACACAATTTTTTTAATAAAAAAACAACCCCATAAACAATTATAAAAAGAGATTTCTGTTTTTATCCCTTTCTTCTGTGTGGAAAGATAACTAAGATTCCTTTTAGGGAGGGAAGGAAGATTACATCAAATTAACTATTTCTAAAAATGAAGAATCAGCAGCATATTATGTAAGAAACACAGACAGACTATCATTCGCCTGCCTTCTTTATGCATGTTTTTACTGACCTTTTATATTGTTCCCAGCATTGTGTGGAAATTTACTGCAATCTGTACTGCACTATTTTCTATTTACGAGCTTTCTTACTGATGGATATACCCCAAACCCCCCCCCCCCAAAACAAAAAAGGCAGAAAATTGCAAGATTCTTCTTTTCCTTTCTGATAGGTGACTTAACTAATCTGCATGAACTTGGTGTTTTCCAGACAATCTTGAACCTTACTGTGAAAAATATAGTGAAGGTAAATGGCTTTCTTGACCAGAAAAGGTATTATATTGAAGAGGTTGGGAAGAGAGCTTGAAGATATTAGCTGATTAAATCACACACTACGTAAACGTACGTCACATTATGATTTTTACAGTATTAAGGTAACATGTAAAAAGATGCAGATTAATACTAAGAACTTGACTAGCTTACCACTTTTCAGAGCCATTACTGTTTTAAATTACACTGGTGTCAGTCTAAAAATGTAAAACGGTATATACACCACTGTGAGAATAAGTAGTAAGTTAACTGGACTCCTTCCTCCGTCACCTCCTTGAGAAAGCTGTGGGTTATTTCTATCACTCAGAGGTGATGAACAGGCAGCAGCAAAATCAGATGACAAACTCAGACGAAGTTATACAGATGTACCATTTTTCCCCCCCCTAGCTAAATTCAGGAGTTCTTTTTGCGGGCTTTGGGATTACAGATCTGGAGCTGGAACAGGAGAAGACAAAGGGCACACGGGGCCGCAAATTGGATAACTTTGCCATAAGGACAGATAATATAAAACTATAATCTGTTGAATATATAATCAGAGTATTTAAAAGCAGCTTTTCCAAATTAAAAAAGAAATAGGCAAGTATATGTCTATGATAAAATAATTACAGCACATGTTCTACAGCTTTGATAAACACCCCCTCCCCACACCCACTCTTATATGCAAACCCAATATAGATTGACTCCAGCTGATTAACGTGAATATAGACAGGCAGGCTTTAGCCAAGAGTTCACCCACAGACTGAGCTTGACTATGCGAATGAAATATTTCTGGAGTGTATTATTTTAGTGGCACAAATCTAGCGGCTGTATGAAAATATGTTCAAAATTATTCTGGAAGCCAGAACAATGTAATTTCAGTATACCCTTATTAATCATCATTTTTGATTTTATTATTTCTATTTTAGTTAGACTGCATTTTATTGAATTGACTTTTGAAAAAGCTTTCATGGCTTTATCAGAAGTGGTAAGGCTCCATTCAGAGGTTTCCTTTCATGCCTGAAACATGAAATTGGAGTAACCAACAATTTGCACGCATAATTCCAGCATACCAAATGAGGAAACAAAGAGAGAGGCAAAAATTGAATCTGCTGCCTGCCTGGTCTTATTGCAGGAGACCACTGTGGGGGGAAAAAAAGAAAAAAGGCAAAAAAAAAAAAAAGCAAATTCGCTGTTTTCTTGAGATTCCCCTGGAAAGCTGTATCACCAGCATTTCGTCTATGGGTATGCAGGAGATGCCGGTACGCCTTGCATGCCTGTGGTAGATGGATGATACTGATGGCAATCTAACTGGAACATCCTGCCTGAATATGAACAACAGATTTGTCAGTGTGTGACAGGCTGACAGCCCAGCTCCCAGCTGCTTGTCCACTGTTGTTAAATCAGTACCTTGTCTAAGTGTTCAGCAAAGAGGCAATCTGCTTCCTCCATTCGTACAGGCAGGTTGCCAGTTAAAAAACAAGTATTGGCTTTAGGCTGCAGTGCCATAATGCATTGAAAAGATGCAATCTAAACCTTTGTATACTCCTTAGGCAACAAAGAGCAGGAGTTGGAAGTACAGGCTCAGACTCGAGACTATCCTCTTCAAAACAACAAGGATAACTCCACGGGGGAATCATGAAAGAAATGCATGAGGATTTGAAAGCTGTGGATGACTTAATAGAACTTATTTAAGGAGGAAAATGTGGTTTATTTCGGTATCAGGGAAGCAAGTTCGTGCTGCTGTACTCAAGAATGTGCCTATCTTTAAGCAGTTTATAATTCATCAACAGGAACAATTAGCTCTCGGCTGAAATTTCATATGCAAAGATGCAATCCAGAAGCACTTCGGGGTTGGGGGGGGGAGGGGGAAGAGAAAAACAGGAAAGAAAAAAACCTCCGCTAATGTATACAGCAACACTAAGTTACAAAACACCAAGCAACAGCTGGTTTCAGGAGGTTTTTTTTTTTTTCCCCTGTGACAAAAAGTCTCCAGCTGGTTTCGGTTCTTTAATTTGGTTCCTATTGGTTGACCATATGAAAGAGAGGTTTAAAAACTGTGACGATAATGAAACAAACTAAGGAAATCACAAATCCTAGCATTAATGCTAACGTTTTCAGCTTTTGGGTGTGGTGTGCGCGAGGCAGCCTCTGAGGCGATGCTCAGTTACCCGAGAACTGAGAAGGATTTACGCCACCAACTGCAACGTCTCTTTTGAAAGCAGTTTCAATTTGTCAAGTCATTCACGAGGTATATTTAAGAGTGCCTAAATACAGATCTATACATCAGACATCTACAGGCTGAGAAGGCCGTTATAGTCTATTGGATCAATAATCATCATAGTCTCATTCATGTCCCCCGCATAAGTGAGGCTTCCCTGCGGTGTCACTGGGCACCTTTGTCCTAGGTCAACATGCTGTCAAGGAGGTCTTACCAAGCCTCATGTTTTGCTCCCGTTCTTGGCTGGGAGCCTTGCCCAGCCCTTCCAACCACTGCTCCTTCCTCAGGCAGAAATTTCATCGGTTGTTTCCTGCACCACGGGGAGCCAGCTGCACCTTCCCACCACCGTGTAGATGCTGCTTACCTTGGGCCAGTAAATAATACTCAAGTCCTAAATATGCAGCTGCATAAACATATAAGGTTCTTTATGCGCCTGTATCTTCTTAAGCATCTTTTCCACTCGGTCCTAGGTCAGGTAAGTATTCCTGTTCAGAACAATATTTATAAGCATACATTTCGTCTGAAATCACTGAGATTTAAACATGCACTTCTTACCGCCTTTCCCAATGACAGCCCATCTCCATTTCAAAATTTCTCTAAAACCAAGAAGAATTATATGTGTGCACACATTTACATATATTCTTGAAAATCACCCATTCCAAAGTAATCATACAGACTTCTAAAATACATTAGTTATCAATTTATCTCCTTTGAAACCCACAATATGGCCTTTAGAAAATAAGGCAAACGGGAGGATGAAGAGACATGTAAAAAAAAAGCCACCGCAACAGAATAATTTGCTTATAGAATAATATTTTGCAACCTGTGTGGCCTATATGGAATACATAATGGTTCAGAAAAAAAGACGTAGTTGGCAGGTTTAAGTCTGAATTCTCCTCTTAGTAAGAAAACCATGTCTAATGAATGCCGAAAGAAACTTTAGGTCATATCACACCATCAAGCATGCTGATAGCTAATAAAACAACTACATCTTATGAATAAAACGAGAAAAAATTAAGCTCATATTCTATTATCGTGCCTTTCTCCAATTCCCTTATAATTACCAAGTATCCAATTGGTTTGTATTATGATGTTTCTCCTTTCTCTAGCAGATGTGTAAGATTAAGCTTAAAGGTAAGGTACTCAAATTACAAGGTTTAAAGTGAGAGCACAATCAATTTGTGGTTTCCAAGTGTACTGTAGCTGAAGTTTTTTTACTGCTTGCCACAATCTAGACGGGAAAGGGGACAAAATATTTATGTAGGAAATGCCTGCTCTGCATTTCATGTCACCGTTGTTAGGATGTGTCATAAAATTTAAACATAATTCTGTGACAATTAGCTTCATAATAATATATTCAGAAATACAGTGCTGCATCCTATGCCAGAAACTATTTTCTGCTTCAGTGTTTTACTATGGCTGTACTTTTTAAAGGAGCCAACTATTTTAAACTAAAGCTGCTTTATTTTTTTTTTTTTTCCCATGGAAAAGTATGACATCAATGTACTCACTTGCTACCCAGAGGTACTTTCCCATTTGTGGAAAAAAAGTTGTATTACAAAAAAGAATCACCAAAGCACTGCTAAAAAGTTCAGTCTCTTCATACACTTCATGTTAGGACATTTGTAAAATAATATACTTGTTTAGCAGCCTTCTTGATGACTATCTTTAATTAAATCTGTAATTTAATTCTCCTTTTTCTCATTTTGTCCATCTTTGTAACCTGGCTAGTGGCAGTGAACATCTAAATTGCACCTTTATTTACAGCTACTTTCATGTTCGTTGCTCAGGGATAATGAAATGAAGTGCCTTCAGCAGCTCTGCTTGCACAACAATTTTTAAAGCAGCTGTGTAAAAACGATAATTAATATGATAATTAATATGGAGGCATTATCTTACTTCTTTATCATGATGCTGATGCTACTGAAAAAGTTAGAGATGTTACTTGCTTGGCCAAAAAATAATAATGGCAAAAATTTTTGAGTGAATATTAATCTGATACAACACTTACACGAATCAGTGGAAAATTTCTCTTGAACCCAATGGGCTTTGGCTGTATTTTTAGGTAACACATAGTTACGAATACAAAAAATACTTGCATTATTTTATGTAATTTTTTTCCCAATTGCTAATCACACACTAAAGTATGAATTCCAACAGCCTGAGACCTGGCGAAGGGGAGAGGAGTCAGTGGGTCGGATCTGCATCTCCAGTAAACCTGTGGCTCTGACCCTGGAGTTTCCTCTCTCTTCACTACATACATAATCAGGAATAGCAACGTACACTCAGAGAAAATATTCTCCCCTTCCCTCTTTTTTAAATTCAGGGGGAAGAGGGCTTTGTATGTGATAACTGTTTTTGTCTTCCTATTCCCCATTTCAAGATGATTTTCAGTCAGCATGATATTATGAATCCTATTTAACTATGCTTAAGAACTCTCATTAAGAGTTAAGTGGAAGAAGAAAAGGCAAAATTGTCTTTGCAGATGTTAAGAAGAAATTCATTGCAAGCAATCATCATTTAATATCCAGTGCTGACTTTTTGAACAAGTGCTTTCTCTAAATAATAAATCAAATGAGTTGGCGCTAACAATAATACCTTCGAATATGAATGAGGAAAACAAGAATATTAAAACAATAGAAACATTAACATACAAACCCCTGCTATTTACAGGAGAGAATGGCAGAGGACAGTGTGAAAAATAGCTGTTGCTTTTATTCAGTTTTGTTGTGATCTGTCACTGGCAGTGATGACTGCTGTTACGGAAAGAGAACCAGGTCCTTCCAGCCACCAGGTACCCAGTCCCCTAAATCTGAGCCTGCGGCATTTATTCGTTAGTCAGCGATGATGCTGAACAATGCACCAGACCGGGCTGTTTTCCCTATCCTGCCTCCACCAGCGAGTGCTCACTCACGCGGCTGGGTGGGCTGACAGGATGCCCCCCAGCAGGAGCACCCTCTTTCCCTTTGCCCTGGGAGTCTCACCCTGAGCTCTGCCGGCACTTCCCAGGAGGACATCCCTCCGGTTGCACTGCAGTGGAGATAAAAATCTGCAACCTGCAACAGATCCGTGAGTGCATATGGACCCCAGGAGTGTTGTATGTTATTTTGTCACTAACGCACGCCCGTGAGATCACCTGGCAAGTATTGGGACCTCTGAAGGTTTATTTTATCTTTGCCTTCTGTCGCTGAAGGGTATTAGATCTCATAGTAAACAGTAGGTTACCCTATTAAGCAAAAGGTGACAGATAATAAACAAGAGTCAGATGCAGGTTTAGCAAACTAAATCAGGTTTTGGATGTGAAGTCCATACCTGGGGAGAAAAAATAGCTGTCTCCTCTCTGTTCAAAGCTGAAGATGGTACTTTTCGGGTGTCTGCATGTTGGTACAAGGTAAGTAGGACTTGGGAGCTAGGGAGCACTTTGATCTTGGTGTATTTTAACCGCACTGCTATTTCTTTGGTCCGTTTTGAATTTAACATACACATTTTATATATTACATTCCAGATTAACAACATAATTTATGAAAATGGCTTTGCCTTAATAACTCTGCCATATTGAATAGCCACATAAATAAAATATCAGAGGAAATGAAGAGTGAATTAGCAGGTTGAAGACACAAGTTCCAAACAAAATGAGCAGCAACTTCCAGATTACCCATCAACCATTTTAACTAGTTGAACTATCTGTTATGGTCAGTGTAGCCAATTACTTTAGACCACCACGCTCCTGTATGCCTTGACTTTCACAAAGACACCTGTTACATCTTCTCCTAAGCATCTGGATGCCTACAAATGTAAAGAAAAATATTAAGGGGAGAATGGTAATCAGGGTTGACCTAAACCCATTGACTGCTCTTGTGTTTGGGGTGAATTAACGTCACACCTTGAAGCTGTCACAGAAAACGAGACACAAAGGGATGTGCAGACAATTAACGCATAGGAATGATCTGGGTTTCTCTGGGAGAACGGTGTCAGAGAGACTAGATGACTTCAACTCAGGTCCCAGTGAAAGCCTGGTGTCACCTCTAACTAAATCTCCAAAGCAGTCACTTAAACACCATGCTATCCATGCAAAAATGTGGTAGCTTTGAGAATAGGAATGAAAACCCTTATATCTGTGAACGTGGCTACTCCTTGGGCATTAAGAAGTGAGAACCTATTCTGCAGATAAGTGCCATTTACCTGTACATACATACCAGCATATCATTGATGTGCTCCAAGCATGCTGCTGCAGGAAAAGGGTTGGAGGGCATACTGGCAGCCCTGTCCCGCTGCAGAGGCTAAGGAGCAGCAGTGTCAGTGCTTCCCAGCTTTGGGGACTGTGCCAGCCCTGTATTTTTTTCCGACTGCCCCAGACCTCTCGCTGCTGGAGCTGGCACAGGTGGGGGAGCTGACCACTACCTATTCTATTACTAACATGAAAATGGCATAATTTTAATTCCTGTTGTTGAGCTCTGTTTTAGTGACCTTATAGCAGTTCCCAATACAAGAGCATTTTTTTTTTAAAATCAACAAGTGATGTTAAGAACCCTTGAGATAACTGCACTTCATCCTAATTATATATGAAGTACATCCACATCCTTGCTGTGCTTTCAGCTTTATTGGAATTTGCTGTGGCTTTCTCCTTGCCTTCTTGGGGTATTGCCTACACAATCCCACCTATTATGGATATGTCTAAAATATGAAAAATTAGGGCTTTTGAGTAAACTGCAACATCCTACATTTGTTCAGCATCAGACAGTAAGGGAAGATGCTTTAGCAGCACATTCCTACAGGCTGATGTTCCAGACCCTACAATCAAATGTGAGGCTGTATTTGGAAGCAATTGTACCAGATGGCTGCATATTATGGAAGGTTCAGTGCCACTAAGAAATTCAGGATGATAATAATAATAACTAGAATAAAAATAAGAAGGACTTCTTCATAATTTCACTCATGGCAAAACTATGGTCTTTTTAAAGGTGATGACCAAGTATTATTGAGATTTCAACAGCCACTTTGAATGCTTGTTTAAAGTCAGGTTACAGCAGCATGTAAGCTACATCTAACACTTTGCTTAGTGTGTATCAAGCAGCAGGAAATCTTCAGTCTGAATGGGAGGGGGGAAAAACAAGGCAGTGATTCACCAAAGCTGCGATCTTCTCTTTGTTTACACTATTCTTCTGAGTGTGCATATATCATCATACTGAGTTAACTGCTGAAGGCTGAAATGAAAAACTCTTCTAAATGGCATTCAAGTTAAAATGCTGCTTTTTCAGTATGTGCACATGCACACACACAACAGAGAAAATATAGAAAGTCCATTTTTGGAACATCCCCCAAATAATTTCAAGACAACTGGGACAACAACAGTTTTGTTGATGAGTCACATTGGAAAGCCTGTTAAGGAGGGACACAGCAGCCCCGCCACAACGAACAGTGAGAGGAGGGGTCACTTCTCGTAGGGCAGATGTTGCTGTAGTCACAGATGTGGACACGAGCGAGTGTGCAAAGGAGAGGGTGGTGGCGGACGAATATGTCATCATGTAGGCTGCAGGCATGCTCTTCACTCTGGGAAACAGCAGGCACCAGCACTGTGATTTCCAAATCCTGCTATGTACCTATGAGGGTGAATACATTTGGTCAAAGTCTTTGAATACTTGCAAAGGGAATGGATTTCAGACTGCGGGTAGTTCCTTCAGTGGCAGAAGAACAAGTATTACTAGTCTCTGCTGTTCACAAGCACTGTGTCACAATCTTCAGAAGGGATTTAGAAGGTAAATTAACAAAAAATAGCACATACTTAATGCTCTGAGATTGAACTGAGCGTTCAAAACTGTAGCAAATGCACTTACTGTATCCGAACGTCTTCAGCCAACCGCAGCAATTTATCTTACAGATACGTCTCCCAAGATATGCTTCTTGTAGCCATTTTGCATATTTACCACTACTTTACCCTGAAGCACACGAAAAAAACTTTTAGGAGAAAAGTTAGTCAATGCTAAAGTGGTAACAAAACTCAGCTAAGGTCAGAGAATTCTGAAAGTGACATCATGACAATAACATGGAAAGGGTATGTCAGGCTCTTTTCCAATACACCTGCTGTAAAACCACAGAAGAATATAATTCAGATCACGTCATCCAGTTCCCTCTGAAATCTTGAACAACAGCTCTTCCATCCATCACCACACTTGGAGCGTAACCCACTGGCCACCTCCATCCAGGGATCCCTAACAAACTGGAAGTCCATCTTTAAAAGTTCGAAGTAACAGAGCATCTATCACTGCCTCCCAGAGACTAGCCTTTTTGCATATTCCCTCTCCCACTACCAGAAAGTTTGACCCACAATAAAGTTGCCTTTTCAAGTCTTTCATTGTCAATAGCTATATATAGATCCAGGACGTGCCAAAGAAGGAGAAAGGTTCAATTATTATAAATGCAGTGTAGGGCTGAAGAGAACGATACCAGTCATTTATACAATATTTACCTGCAATAACATCAGGCTTATCAGAGCCATAAACTGAACTGTAATAACTGACCTCAAACTGCAAACCTTTAAGTGATTACATGGGGGACAGGTACTGGCAGATGCAACTTAATAATTTGAGACCAGATCCAACTGAGGGCTGGTTGCTCAGATTGCTGGTACCTACTCACATTTACTATGCATTTGAATAAAAACGGCTGGAAAAAAAAAAAGCTAGACTTTGACGCAGGTAAAGGAGTCTACTTGTATCCCTTTGTAAAGAGAAAATTTTGATTAACCATCTTCATTAACTCTCCGCTCCAGAACATCATGTCTAACATGAAGGCTGGCCTAGCACCATGTGGCACCACACTTAGACATATCCAAAGCTTTTGCCACAGAAGCTTTCAAATCTCTCTTCCCTCAGAAGCACGTGCAATCTGTAGGTGGCCATTTCTGCAACCAAGCTCGTTTAACATGTTCTAGACAGCCTGTGCCACATCTGGCAGGGATCCGTGAGCCTGGCTCCCTTCAGGGACAGAGACGTCTGCTCACAGGGAGGGGGGCAAGAGGGGACTCAATGAAAACTTCCCCGGTGCTCCCTTCTCTGCCACCCCTACTCTTCTTGAAGCAATGGCATACCCTCCCTAAAGCTGAGAAGACAACATCTCGTGAAGATAACTTGGACACCAAGGGTTTATGAAGCAGATAGCTTTACAAAGCAGTTTCTTTTCACCTCTGTAACAATCAGGAATCAATTGCGCAGCTTTCTGCTAATATGTGCACGTATTTTCATGCCACTCCTTTCCTCGTGCCTTCCCATTGAGGAAAATGGAGCTTCCTGTATTTTAGACAATGATTCAGCCATGAAATCTATTGCCAAAGTTGTGGCTACCCGTGGCTTCTTAAATTCATCATTTGCCCTAAAACTTTCTTTAAAACTGTTTAAGAAGGTCTAACACTTGCAATTCACAGTATATGCACAATACTGGCTATCTTTTGCTTTGTTGCACTAGATAACCAATAAGCAAAGCTGCTTCTATTTATCATAAATGTATAGCTTGCAATAGGGTATAGCAATAGGGTGAGATATCTTTCTCAGCGATATTGATGGGTTGATGTCTTTTTAAAAATAAGTACTTCAGAAAAGACTTAGCTGAATAGTCCTAAATGATTATATTTAAAATATAGAAATTATTGAACTATATTTACTTCATATATTTTTTTATGGAAAACCTGCTTATTTAAATACCCTGCACACACTGAATTTCCTGGTTATGAAAAAAGTGAAGAAAAATAC
The DNA here is from genome assembly GCA_013389945.1 of Fregata magnificens. NCBI lineage: Eukaryota > Metazoa > Chordata > Aves > Suliformes > Fregatidae > Fregata > Fregata magnificens. The sequence continues at coordinate 108,776 of WAAD01035208.1, forward strand.
TATTTGCTTTTAGGTAATCGGATTCTGTGGGATCTAATCCTATATCCTATTTATGGCTGTGCTAGCTATTCAAAATTAAAATGAACCTTTCATCCATGTGTATCATAAATGGGCATTTATCAGGATTATATGATTTTGCAATCCATCTGAATATGTAACCAGAATTTGTTTTCTTTCCGTTTCACTATGTAATTACCATGCAACAATAACAAAAGTGACATGTTTGAAGAACAGATAAAATGCTGTAAATTGGCCAGTAATGGTGATATTTCCTCATCTTCTGAAAAACCCATTTATTCTCTCTCTCAACAAATCAAGGCATTGTCAGCCCATACTCATCTTGTGGCCAGAGGGGCCCTACCAATTTCTAGATGTAAGCGAATACTGGAATGCAGATGAGGGCTACTAACTAAGGCTTTCAACCCAGGCAGCTGGTCTTAGCTTGCCTCAATTTCTAAATCATCCATAATGGGGCCAAGACCTCCGAAGCACTAAAAAGAGCGAGCTGACATGCTGGACAAACTGTTAATTTTTTCCTGAAGAAGCTGCTATATTGCACATCTGTCACTGCCGTGCAGACAATTACTCACGGAGTGGAAAAAAATCTGCTGCTTGTTTCTAGCGTAGTCGTGAACGGGTGTAATGGAGAAACACAAGAGCATGAGAGCTACGACAGGAAGGCTTCTCAGCCTTCTCCCTCCTTTTGTAAAGTTGTATTTAGAAATTAAAACATTTAAAATCGTCCATGCTCTGTGGCCTGCAGAGTCTGAATGGCTACAATTAAAGCCATACCTTAAGTCATTTGATATTCTACAGCTATATTAGAGGTGCAAGTTGCAAAAATTTTTGTACTTCAACTACTAACAGCCCTGAAAATCTGCCCCTCTAAATTGTTGTGTTGCTCTGTAATGCACACGGGTAAGATTTTCAGACACCATCATTGCAAGATGATAAACACAACGTGCAAGACAGATGAGAATAAACCTGCTGAAAGTATTATTTTTCATGCTACGTTTCTTAAATATCTATTAAAATTAACAAAAACCCCACTTAATTGTAACACATCCACAAATTTTAGCCCAAGAAGTGCTCAAACTATCATTAATAACTGTTCTGAGCCAAGCAGGGAAAATGATTGCCAGGGGTCCAAAGCAGGGGCAGCCAGCCAGCCAGCCTGCGCGTGGTCCTGGAGAGCACAGGGAGCAGAGCACGGGAGCACTCAATGGATATGAAAACTACCCAAGTAGGGCCTCATAATAATATTCATCAAAGTTGGCAAAGGAATCCATAAAAAATCACAACCTTCAACCATGATAGCCATGCTGGTTATTAAACACTTAGTGTAAATTTGTATAAAATACTGACCGAAGGCAGGCTCACCTATCATAGAATCATAGAACCATTAAGGTTGGAAAAGACCTCTAAGACCATCAAGTCCAACCATCAACTAACACCACCATGACTCCTAAACCAGGCCCTGGAGTGCCACGTCTACACCTTTTTTGAACGCCTCCAGGGTTGACGACTCCACCGCCTCTCTGGGCAGCCTGTTCCAATGCCTAACCACTCTTTCGGTAAAGAAATTCTTCCTGATGTCCAATCTAAACCTCCCCTGACGCAGCTTGAGGCCATTTCCTCTCGTCCTATCGCTAGTTTCTTGGGAGAAGAGTCCAATACCCACTTCACTACAGCCTCCTTTCAGGTAGTTGTAGAGAGCTATAAGGTCTCCCCTCAGCCTCCTCTTCTCCAAGCTAAACAGCCCCAGTTCTCTCAGCCGGTCCTCATAAGACTTGTTCTCCAGACCCTTCACCAGCCTCGTTGCCCTTCTCTGGACACGCTCCAGCACCTCAATGTCCTTCTTGTACTGAGGGGCCCAAAACTGAACACAGTACTCGAGGTGCGGCCTCACCAGTGCCGAGTACAGGGGCACGATCACTTCCCTACTCCTGCTGGTCACACTATTCCTGATGCAAGCCAGGATGCTGTTGGCTTTCTTGGCCACCTGGGCACACTGCCGGCTCATGTTCAGCCGGCTGTCAACCAGCACCCCCAGGTCCTTTTCCGCCGGGCAGCTCTCCAGCCACTATACCCACACTATGGATTGGGCCAGCGTACAGAATGATGTAAACATCAGCAAGCAGTGTTCCAAACCTTCCTGACAGCAGGAAAACCTTGGCACAGTAACCTGCGTCTGGTCTACAAGCTTCTTCCCCCTGGTTTAAAAGGTTACATGACTCACGTGCTGACCGAAGCACGCACCTGGTTCCAGGCCCAATTCTGCCAACCCCAAACTTTCGGAAGTCTTGACTCAGAACTCCACTTCTATCAATTAATAATTTCAATTTAAAAGAATTAAATGAATTAAGAAAATAAAATATTACCTTCACCGTTCTTTTTCCTTTCCTCTGGCACAGGAACATCGGACACAAATGGGTGATGTTTTCCACGTAAAACTTTGCAAGATAATACACAAACAGAAGCGGTGGCTTTCAGCAAAACATACGGTGTTACGGCAGACTCCCAGAAAATTATATAGGACAGGATCACAAGGCCTCATCTGAGGTTGAAACCAACAAAAAAATTCAAATCCATTTCTAAGGAAGATGGGTTGATACCCATTTGCAGATCACCTCTCCAACAGTAAAAAAGCAGCGGTGGACAGTCCTGAAGGAAAGGTCTGTGGTGGGGGAGAACAGGCAGCTGAGAGTGGGACGACAACAAATACCCCACGTTCTGCAGGAAAATTTAAGAACCATCAAGGAATGCTCTTCTGTGGCACAGTGGGCGGTGTCTGTGAACCAGAGGATGATTTATGCTGTCTGACAACTCAAAGGCAGAAAACAACTCTAACGTACAGATAAAAACAAAAGTGGCAAGACTAGACCGTACCCTTGGCAGCTAGTGGCACTGTCTTGATGGAGACAAACCAGGGTCTACTTAAAACATCAGGTGTATAATGTGTCTGTGCTTAGTAGGATACCAGCAGGAGCCGCTGCGATTCGCTTGCCAGTTGATTACATATTACCATAAACCTGCTAAAGAAAATAGTATTTATTACCAGTAGACTCAAAAAAAACCCCAGTAAAAACCAAACGCTTTCAGGAAAACTTTTGATAAAAAGAAATTTTTTGTTGCATTAAACTGACATCTTAAAATACAATAAAGATTACGAAGTTGGGTTAAAAATGAAAACAGAGTAAGACCATATTTCATTTACCAAAGTTAACAGTGATGAGAAAGTGACAGCTTGCCTCTCTGCGGAACAGATTTTAATATTTACTTGGAGTGGTTGTGAAAAATGGGTGAAAAATGCCACAGAACGGAACAAAACTTCCACCTGCGCCTGCAGCAACTCCTGCCTGATCAGCAGGCGATGCCCGTGGCATCAGGCTGGCCACTTAAAAGGACACCGCCAATTTAATGCTTCCTCTGAAAACTCCTGCTTCAAGTAACATCCAAAGTGACGAAATCTGGAAAGAAAAACCGACATCTTGATTTCTGGGGGACTGTGACCTCACATGCCTCACACTGCCACACAAGGTCAGACTTTCAGTTTTCCTTTTTGTTTCTGGGCGGTTTAATCGCATTCATTTACCATGTATATGACCTAAAAATATATTTTGTGAATTTTGTGTTCACTTGCTGTTAGTATCTTCTCTCACGAAGGATCCAAATGATCTCAGCCCACTGGGGCTGCATTTATAATAACTACAGTAACCGAAGAGTGGCTAACTTGGAGCAGCCAGGAAATTTTGGCCAAGATCCCACATAATTTCCCCTTCCACCTACCTTTGTGACCCTTACTTTTTCCTTCTCTTCATCAGTATTTATTGTGAGAAATAGCTGCTGAACGCGGCCCCACACGAACAAAAGGAGAGCTCTCATTCATTGTGTGCTCCAGAAACTGCCTTTTATCCAGGGAAATGTCTTCAGACTATTTCTCTCTAAAGGTATTTTTCAGAAACAATTAGGATCACAAAGGTAGTATATAAAGTGTCACAGAATTTTTCTATGGCTTGAAAAATAATTATCAGCTTATTTGCATTGTTAAACGTTAATTAGCTATGAATGGTAATTTTTTTTTTTAACACCGCAATACTTCAATTTCTCATTACAAAATAATTTCAGCTCTATTAATTAGTTCTAACAGTAACTCATAGTAATGGATGACACCTTAAGTGAGCTATTAAATGCACTTTACCACTGATTAGGAAGAAGACAACTAAAAAAATCTGGCTAGGTTTACATAAAGACAGAATATGAAACAATACATTGCAGATTTATTGACTTTTGTAGAAGCAACTCACCCCTTTTAAGTAACATGGGCTTAGCAGAACCAAAGGCTTTGTCACAATTCTGTGAGGTATGTGGGGTGACAATTTAACAAATGGCCTGACACTGAACTATTGTTTTCATAGTTTTATGTATTACGCCATTCTCTGTAGAGATCTGCATCTATATGCATGTTCCTGTGTTTGCTTGTATAGACACACACAGGCAAATAACTTCATTTTCTCAACTACACAGTAAAACATAGTTTGGTGGGTTTTTTTTGGTTTTTTTTTTTTTTTTGGTTTTTTTTTTTTTTGTTTTTTTTTTTTTAATTTTGCCTTTTTGATTTGCCAGGTCCAAAGGCAGTGCAGGAATGTGATTCTAGCCAAAATTCTTCAAACAGCCACTATCCTGAATGGTGACAAAAATCACCACAGGACATTTCTCTCACCATGAAATTTTAACCTTTTTCGTCATGGTCCAGTAGAGTTAGTCCTGCAGCGGTTCATTTGGAACGATCCCCATCTCAAACCACTGCCTAAAAATCTGTAACTGATCCCGCATGCCAATGAATGAACCTCACAGATGAACCAGATTCTCTGTTCCATAGTAAAACGGCAGCCTGTGCCAGGAACAAAAAACCCATGCTAGTGGCTATCAAACTCCACGATCGGCATTTTTGACCCTTCTGGGAAGTCCGAGCCTGCACTTACCAGGATGCTATTGGTAACGTCTCAGAAACTGGTGCTGGCCCTTCCCCATCCTCACCTTTAAAGCTGAAGCGATTAGCCCATAGGAGTCAACGTGCCACTGGCCAGCGGGGTGAGTGGTCACAGACCATGCTGCAAAACAGCGGCTGCTGGGGCTGCGGTAATTGAGACCCACAACCCAAACTTCTCATGGCAAAGACAACTGAGACTTTTAACTTGCAGTAACAGGTAACACGGTTACTACTGGGGACAGTGGAAGTTGCCTTAGATGCTGTCCTTCACAGGACATTTCAACAATTCCAAAAGAATTTTTGGAGCAAGAATGTGTATTTTGTTGAGCTGGCGCTCCAAGACCTTGCTGCATACCTGGAGGCTCTAGACCTGCCCATGTTGCAGCTCCCCTGCAGGAAGCTTGGGCAGTCCTGCCTCCTCAGCCTCCTGACACGGGTCCTCCTGAACTGGAAGCATGGAAACTGCTGCCAGGGCAGCCGCCAACGATTGAGCTATACCAGAACTACAAAAACCACCAAGTGATTTCAGGTTTTCCAGTTTTTTTGCTCTGTGACGGGGAACATGCAAGTTTGGGGAGACTTTGTGAGATCTCCTTGCTGTGGAACCTGAAGCCAGAAGGTTTCAGGGGCTGCAAATTGTCAAGGCTTCCAGGCTCTTTGATTTTCCAGCAGGGAGCCTGACTAAGGAGCTGGCCTATGGAGGGGGTCTGGTAAAGCCAGAGCTGAAGACTGTGGTAATCCGGTCTCTGAACCACCCGTGGAATACACCGTGTCTTGGCTGCAGCTTATTAGAAAAGCCACAATTCCACAAAACATTAGATTTTGCTGAATAAACATTCTCTGACACAAAAATTCTTACTTTTTGGATGAATATTGGGTCTAGATCGCATATGAGAGTAGCTTCATTCTAAGGAGTGTATTTTTTTTCCTCTGAAGACATGAATTTGGCACACCACAGTGCAAATTCAGATTTTATTCTATTAAATCTAAGCCGGAGAGGGAGAGTCACAATCAGAGGCAGCCTACCTGGTGTAAAGTGCCTCTATTACCTGCTCTCCGGAAGCCCCGAGTAGCGTTCATGGCCCTGGATGTTCAAAGGGGAATCCAGCTATGGGAAGAATACTTCTCAATATTAACAATAAACAAGTATAACAGGCAAATATCGAGTGCTGAGACTACAGTTTGTAGGTCTGAACCCCTACACCATTTCTCCATGAACTTTCATCGTGGAAAACCCTATGCCTACTGGGAAAACTGCAGATAGGTACAACATAGAGGTTGAAAGGTGAGACAATTCTCTAGATAGTAAATACTTCTCTGTTCCAACACTTTTGCAAGTGGCAGCATTCCTGCCTGGACTTCTTGTTCTACCAAACTCCTGGCCAAGAGCGACTGTTCAGCAGCTGACCTATCTTTGTGGGTAGTAGGTAGAAATTGCCTAAATTCTGTTAATAAGAACTGTAATTCACTAGCATTCATATGCTCATTGGCAAAAAGATGATGAAAAATAAATCAACTTACACACTACAATGAGTATAAAGGCAACCTGGTAATTGTGTTACTTATTATCACATCACATTAAGAAAACCCTTAAAATTATTATTGGTTCACTCTCAAAATCTCTTATTTCAGTAATAAGGCATACCATGGCATATAAAAAAGAAATCTGTAACAGGATTATTAAAGTGTTCTCTCGGATAGTGGAACTACTTGAGTTTAATCCAAATTAATATACTGAGTATCACTGGTATTCATGTTGAAGAAATTTTTACATCTTGTGTTGGCTATACTTATGTATGTACACTTTATGTTGTAGATCGTATCTATTACTACCAGAAATGAGAGGAGTCAGCATTACATATACTGAGAGTTTGGCATTTAGAAAATTTTAGATAAATACTCCACTTTCTTCACAAATGGCAGAACATCTAGATGCTTGAGGTAACCTGGAACATTTTGAAAAAGATAAGGCAACACATGTGGAATTCAAACTTAACTCTTAAGACTTAAAACCAAAAGCACAAAATTGAAAACCTGCATACATGCAAATGCAACTGGAAAAATTCTTGTGCCCTCCACCACAATGTTCTGTAAAAAAGCCAGGTTTGTGCAAGGGAGAAACCAATGGGAGTATGGTAAACAGCAGTAAGGGTCTTCAAAGAAATCAAGGATCTAAATGCAGAAACATTTTATGGGAGCAAAAACCATTAGTCCCAATTCTTCAAAGAATCTTCTTGCACCACTTATATCTACCTTATAGGATAATACGTTGAAACCACGTTATAGGCAATTTCCAAGGAAGTTGAATGAAAAAAAAAATCACAACTCATTAAAGCAGAAAACAAAACTCATGGAAATGGACAAGCAGGGAGCAATCTGAGGTCCAGCACCAACAATACGAGCTGCTTGAGAAGAAGATGGAGGAAGTTTGAATGTGGACAAGTGCAGAATAAGCTGAGTAAGCTGACTCACTGAGAAAGTTTGAAGGATTCAAAGCAGCAGATGCATGAGAAATTTAACGTACCTCAGGTACTAAAACTGCCAGTATCCTTCAAAGGTGGGTCAAAACATTGAGTCTGTTTTGCCAAACACTTGGACTTAATATCTCATGGCACTGAGTTTCCTGTATCACGTGTGTCTTAGTTGCTCATAACAGTAGTTTAAAAGAAAATGAAAATTACTTATTTCTTCTTGTTCTTTTCTTGTATGAAACTTTTTTTTTTTTGGACATTTACATTTTCCCTCGGCATACTTCTGATGCATCTTATCCCTTGCTCATCTGCCCCCAAATTTAAGAGCATTTCAGTTTTCTTATTGTATCATAGCCTCAGAAGTGATTTTGATCCCTTCCATTATCTACAATTCTCACCGTTCTGCTATATCCTTTTTGAATTGAAAACATTTTATATTTTTTCTTCCCCTTTTCCTTGCTGCTTTGCTGGAATGAAAGACTACATAATATATGCAGAATCAACTACCCAGTACTACACTGACTGCCTGATGGTGTCAACCGTGTCCATCCTGGTATGAGTGGTTCATTGTGTGTTATTTTGAGCTGTGCAAAATGGAGAGATTCCAGGTTGAAACGGCACCCTGACTCCCTGCATTGCTGGGATGTACCGCATTTGGTACTGAAAGGATAGATAGACCAACATTAACCACAAGCCAACCTGTACATTACAGCGGCCAAACAGGTGCTCTAAAGAAACTCAAGGCTGAAGATGGGCCAGCATGATCCAGCAAAGGGGCAGCTGACTCCAGGGGTCTGCGGGAACTCTGATGCCATGGAAAATTTAGGACCTGTATCTTTTACAGGGAAGGAAGTTGAGGCTCCAATCTGTAAACACTTGCATGCATGCTTATTTTTAGACCTATGTAGTACTTCACATCTTGAAGTTACTGGAGATATTTATGTGCAGAAAGCATTACGTATCTTCCAGTCTTCATCAGCTTGGGGCCACAGGGAAGAGAGGGGCCAACACAACAGCCTGCCCAGGCTAAAGAAATTTCAAGTTTTCAGTGTCTGATGAAGGCAATAGTAGGCCATCCAGAAAACTGGCCTAGGTACTGAAAAACAACTTCACTAGACTAGTAGAAATGATAGGAAATCTTGAGTGGCATCACTTAGCACACACATGAGATTACACTTTAAGAGAGAAAACATTAGGTATAATCACTTAAAAGATATATAGGGTGACACTTTTTCAGAAAAATGGACAAATATTGAGGATGAAAGACAACACTAAGGACAAGGCACAATTACACTGAGCATGTCTATGATCAAATATTCTGAAAGATAATATTTTCATAATCTTGCATATTTAATCAGTGTAAATATATTACAATAAAACATACATTCCTCAGAGACTAATGACTTCTATTCACAGTTTCAGAAGTCAGACTCCCCAGTACTTAAATTCATCATAGCAATGCTATAAGCAGTCAGGCCAAAATCATAACCTTCTATAGATGGAATACCTCATATTAATTCAAACCACTTTTCATAGCTGTTAATAACCAGTTCTCATAGATGCAGGAGATGAAGTTTACAGAATCTCAGTGGTTTTCAGCCTTTTACTTAAAGATTGAATATTCAAATACAAGCAATATACCATCACGGTCAAAATACCTCCAACAGCTGTTTTGTTGTAGAACAGGAGAAGAGAATAAGAAGTAGCCCAAACATTTCTACTAGAGTTACCTACTACCAGTCAACCATGAAACTTTCGTTGCTTTTGTAAAATTTTCCACAGTAACTTAAAGCACACTTACATTAAAAAGTTTGTTGACAGTTTTACTGGACAAACTCTCTTTTAGCTTAGTAGATACAGCTTATATCAATCTGTGCTGGTAAAGTTATTACCTAGGTTTTTTTACCAAAACCCCCCAATTGAGACAAGCAGAACATCCATGCTGAAATTGCTGCACCTCCTCCAAGACTTTTCCTGGTATAGAGAGGTCATTAAAAAAAAAAATCCCAATCTTAAATACTGCACCTGTAAAAAACCCCCACTTGATCACAATAAAACCTTTTCCAGGCAGAATTCAAAACCAAACCCATATAACAATCTTTAAAAATGCCATTTTCTCTTTTAACATTTTACATTAGCTTTACAGCTGGACTACAGGTCGATAAAGAAATAATTCTGACTGTGTTTTTTCAGACTGAACACACAGACTGCCCTTAGGTATGGGACTCTACTGCCAGTAACTCAGTTAGGCAATTGCTGTGTGCTAATTATGCCACTGCTCCTGAAAACTCTGCTAGGGATGAAAGTCTAATTAAAAAGTCTCTTGACTTAGAGTAAGAGGGAAGGGATCCCCATTTCTGATATGCCTTTACTGAAACTGCCCTGGGAGCGTGGGGAGAGGGAAGGTAAAACAAAGGTTGTGCGAGTTCTCCTTGGAGGAACAGTTCTGGATAACTGTTTGAAGAGAAAGCACAAAGTCCTGTCACAGTTATCAAAGTATACACATACTTAAAGAGTGAAGAGAACTTGTATTTAAACATCTTAGAAGAATACGGTAACAAAAATACTGCAAACATCTTAAGGCATTTCCTGATGTCACGGTGTAACCTTTTCGGCTGATAACAACCACCTAGAAAAGAAGTACTAGTAAAAAGGTACATATAATACTAGATGCAGTATAATAGCTTTAGCATAACATGCATCTACTTGCTACAAGATATTAGCAACCTTAATTATATTTTCAGAAACAGCATGTTATTGTACTCACCTGTGTAATAACGCTATTGAAAAGGGCAGTTTAAAGAAAAAAAACATACAAAACCCATGAAGAATGGAGTCTATTTATTTTATTTCATCTTGCATTTGTATTATTAAAGCAAAGCGTTCTATACATATTTAGCTATTTACTGCCATTCTACACCCATTATGGACCTAATTGAAGAAGGACAAATGCAGGGACAAACTTGTTAAAATGAGGATATTGATAATGCTTCTCTGACTTTGACAAATATTTATTTAAAAATAAGATACTGCTCATGGGTTTCTTTTATCAACAGTTAATGGCTCAATTCACAGAACTTTGAGACATCATGGAACACGTAGCAAAACGCAATGCTGATACTATGTAATGTCTCCTCTCTTCACTAAACATTCTGCATAGGCAGAATATTACGGTAACAGTTGAGCTACTGATTAATCAAACACCTAAATGGAAAGAATCTGGTGAGTGATGGAAGGTAACTTTTAGATACAAGATGATCCCATATTTATCTATGTAGGCAAAAACCTTCAGTGTCACAGGCAGTAGGAATTATTATCTGAAAATACGTGTAAATGTATTTTAAAATAATGTAAGCCAGCTTTATAGCAGGTATCATAGTATGATTGCAAGTTAGGTATGGGAAGGACCTGAAGGAAAAAAAAAAAAAACATCCAAGTACTCTGACTTGTTTCAAAGCCAACTAACATTGCAATGGCTTAGAAAAAGAAAAAAAAGTACAATGCATTTTTGTTTTGTTTCTTAACACTATTTTTAACTGTGCAAAATCACACTACTGGAATATCTTTAAAACCACTCCTGTGAGATGTGGAAAAACAGAAATGAAATGATAGCGTAAGTCAGAATGGAATTTTACTGCAACATAAAAAAATCTCAAAACACTACATTAAAATATTTTAATAAATCACTTTGCTCTACAGCTTCTAACAGATAAAGTTGACTGTCAGCTGTGGCATCTATGAGAATACATGCTGAAAAACAGACAAGGTGTATCTATCTATATCAAAATCAGTTTGACTAGTCTTAATGTCTAATAGTTTCTCAATAATAGACTGATTTAAAACAAAAAGTGGTAAGATTTCCAATCAGACTAAATAGTTCTTCCATTATGGTTGTTTACTAGGTTGGCTGCTTCACTCTATCTGTATGAATGGATGAATAAAGAATTGAATGGGCTAAAGAGGTTTTCTCTCAACATGTGTTCATTATTTCCCTCTTCTTTTTAAAACAGAAGACATTTTCAAGTACTTTTGGAGCTGCAGACTGATTTCTTGAGGAACTACTGCTACAGTAAATTGCACAGAAATACTTCAAACAAGTGTTATGTGCGCCATACTTAGAATTTCCAGCCCAAGATATGTAGGTGTTGTAACCAAAGCACAACAGTGGAATTTTAACAGGGAATGAATATTCCTTTACAGTTCTGCAAATAGAGCTAGAACAACTAGAACTTAAAGATTCACTTTCACAATTCACATGTTGAAAATTATTTTAAGGAATTTTTGATTGTGGTGTACAATACAAAGAGGTCTTAAGATTTCACTTGCTCTCAGTAGCACATTGCATTGAAAGAATGGGAGCATGCCACATAAATTCATTATTTTAAGTAACACTTATACAAGTGGGCACCTCTGCTAGCTGCAGAATTCCAGGCTCTCAGCCCTTTGCAATTATGTGGCCCTGAAATTCTTTGGATATGGAATGTATTTAATTCAGCTTAGTCGTGCAAGAGATGTTTGAAGTGGCAAACTCACATTATACTATGATCCAAAACCTTCCAATAAAATGTATATGTGTTGATTATACATCCCAAGTCTGTTTAAAATTTCTTATCATTTCAAAAAGCAAAACCACACAATCATATCAAGTATTTAAACAGCAATAAATAGTTCTCCTGAAACTCAGAGAATATGTGCATTCAGCTATCATTAAAAACAGTATCAGGTACTAACCTTTTACTCTACACTATGTGTATGGTGAAACAATGTTCCCAAACTGACAGCACTCACAGTGGAAAGCATGAACATTTCTTTTCAGCAAACTCAACGCTATAACGCTGCTGCTACTTCTTTTCCTAGTATTATTCTTCTGGAAAAATGGGTGAAGTTGAGAGAAAAAGAAAAGTAATAAAAACACTTCTTGAAATTTATCACTCTATTTCAGAGTCACATGAAGGAAGCTGTGCTCTTTTTATTCTAAGGAAATACTTTTGCAAGCATCTGGAAGCAAGTATTTTTCTCTGCAGTTTGGGCCCAGAGGAAGGGAGAGATCCTCCTTCTGAAGAAAAAAAAGACTGGAGAATCAAATCCTGTTCCTTCTGCAGTCAGNTCATTTAAAGTGGAATTTGTTTTATACTGCAGACCAATAAGTACCCTAGGAGCTTGATTGGTTGGTCCTTAATGAAATTGCTTCTGCTGACATTACATACATTAGGATACTGATTAAAACACTTAATGATTCCTCTTGATTTTAAAATTGCTAGCTTAGATTTGCGAGATGCCATCAAAGTATCTTTTTCCTTCCTTTCCTCCACCCTAATCCTGCTTCTCCTTGCCCTTTTTCTGTTCATGATCTTTAAAGGTTGTGGCTCATTGGCACCGGCACGATCACAAAACAAATGGTAACACGATGTTGAACACCGCATTGTTTAAAATATGCCAAAACCCAGAATATAAACACTGAAAGACAGTCATCTTTAAAATACAATTTCCTGGTTCAAAGCTCAAACTATTTTTAAATGTGGAAACACCGAGGATTATTAATATAAAGGGAAATCCAAAGTCAGAATAAACTTTAACTTTTTAAAATGTTTGCTGAAAAAAAGATAATCCTGTAAATGTAAAAACTAGTATAAAAGCTTTACTTTTGAGCTTGAATGTGGAAGACAGTGATAATGGTGTCGGAATGGCATTCCTATGACAACAAAGCCATTTTTCATGCTCTTATACAAGATTGCATATCATATCACCTTCCAGTGGGAAACGTATATATCTTACGGGCAAAATGACAGCTTATCCTCAAACATTGTTAAACACTAGAAATACCAGGTTTGGAAATTTTGCCTGAAAAGGAGGAAAACCACAATAGCTGTAAAAAAGTTCCATTCTCCTCAACAAATCTTATCAAGACTCTCGAGATGAAATTATACTTGCAAAAAAAAAAAAAATATTTGCTTATATACTAAAACCTGCTGTGTCAGAAGCTTTTATGACAAAAAGTGAATATACTGAATTTTATGCTTAATACAAACTTTAAGACCACAGAAAATAAAAAAGTAGAAGTTTTTGTACATTTTAGCACCATTATAAAGTTAGACTCGAATGTCGGTTCTGTCACTGTGGCTGTACCTTGCAGCTGGTGTAGCTAATGTGAAGCACATTGACTTCAGTGATCTTTGAGAGAAGAATAACTGGATTTGCTGATCACAACAAATAATATGTTTGCCTTTTTTTTTTTTCTTTCTTTTTGTCTTTTAAAATGAATTTTGAGCTTTAATTTTATCAGGCAGCGAGAGTGCCTTTCTGTCAGCTAAATCCAAGTCCGAGTCCTTTTGGTCTCTGGATGGCTCGTATTGGCTCTGCTATCCCTTTGCCGTCTGGTCCAAGGCCCGTGCCAGGGGTCCAGCCCATACTCTGAAGCATTCTGTTTCCAATGTTGTTTTCTGGGATTGGTTGGGTGTTTTCACCTACAAACCCTGAGATTAAAGAAACACACAGCATTAATCAGCACTGCCTGCCATGTGGAGAAGAGCAGGATAATCTCCCTTAAAGCTTTAAACCTTCTTATTCTCCTAATTCATCTAATAGGTTGCTAGAACAGGCTGTCTTTGCACATGTTGACCTCCTGACTGCATATGATTCTAAATAACACAGTCTTATGCTTTGCTTTATTTTTTTGTTTGTTTGTTTTTAAAGACTCACTCAGTTTTTAAGTATGACAAATATTGTCAAAGATCTTTTATATTCTAATATAGTGGATTTTACATCAGTCTCAAAGAACATGCATCACCTGCACAAGTCTACCAATACATCGGCAAGATTACCTGAATTCCTTGTCCTATACAGTTACTAAGCCGAGGCACATCATAGTATCACGACCATCTTTCCATTCTTAGCAATATTTATCAATGCTCAAGATCTCTTTCAACAGAACACAATAAATCATTTCTGATTAAACAACTACAGCTGCTACAGAAACAGTACAGACAAGTGGTCTACTATTCTGAAATTCAGCTCTATCTTTACTCAGTTTCTCTTTTACTGAATGTTGTAAGAGAGATTTGATACATCCAAGTTTTCTTCTGATATTTTCAATGCCATTAAATATTGTTTGCACTTTTCTCTCCATGCCTTCGAGACCTCTGAGAAAAGCTGCACACATACTGCAGAAAAGATTGTCAGGATTGCAAGTGTTAATATAACAGATTCATTTTTTAATAACAGATTTTTTTTTTCCATGAATGCATCATAAAAAAAAAAAAAAAGAATACCAAGTAACAAAGCTGTTTTTTTCCCTTCATCAACCAAACTCCTCAAGGTAGAGTTTGGAGATGATGCATGGATAGGCCTTCCCATATATAAGTGTCTTGCACGAGGGATACAAATGATATTTATGTCAAGATTCTGCAGTAAAACTTATCAAGTTACACCATACAAACAATTTTAAAAAGGGATGAAGTTTTTGAACTAACACAAGCAGTTGCATGTAGGCAGCTGGATTTTGTTTTTAGCTTTGCTCAACACCTCTCTCCCCCTGACAGCAGCATCCCCCTGACGTGCCCAGCTTCAAATATTATCTGTTTAAGTCTCCACCTATTTATTCTGGCCTGCTACTTTTTGAAAAATACTGTAGAAGGAGACTATGGTTTTGTGTTTTTGGAGACTATACTGTCTTCAATCAAGAATTTACCATTGACAAGCAGCTGGCTCATCATTACATTAACTTTCTAAACAGGAACACAAGAAAATTTGAACATGCACTTCTGAAGAGCCTCATTTAACACACACACACACACACAAAAAAAAAGGCAAAGCTCCACAGTGGAAACCGCATACACAGACAGAAGTTCAAAATGAGAAGTGCACATTAACAACCTCATGGTGATTGTGATGATGAATTTACAGTACTCCAGCATTACCCACTACAGATCTGTTCATATTCAGTAAAATGCTGGCTACATAAAAGGTAGACAGCTTCCTAGTATCTCAGTTCCTGAGTCAAAGAAAAAGGGAAATGCATTGAGAGAAGGCATCCTTTAATACTGGTTTGAAGCTATGCTTAATGCTAGGCTTAAAATAAAGGCTTTTAAGTGAGTAGCCTCCAGTCCCCGAGAGGGTTCCTCTTGAACTGACCAGCACAAAATTCAACGTCCAAGACTTCCTTTCATTTCAGGCCCCCACAGGCAGAGGCAATTTTCATACAGATGAGTCCCTGACACTGGCCGGCATACACAACACAGGCTTTGCAACCTTCTTAGTTATACTTTCTAGCTTGAAAAAAGGGAAGGAAAAAAGGCCACTGTTCAACAAAGGTTCCAGTAAACCTCACAGGTAAAATCCTGGAAACGTGTTTTGGTCCACTTTTCACAAGTGATGGTAAGAAATGGAGCATCGTTCCAATGAATGTCTAGTGGAACAATTAAGGGGGAAACTTAAAAGGGAAGAAAGATACAACAGATCTGCCAAGCAGGAAAGAGCAAGGGTAAGAGTATATTTCATGACATCTAAGAATTGGAAATACTAAACCATTCATAATGCTGTGCAGGCAAAGACAGTAATGCTGCTGGAATGGTATGCAAGGCATAGCCTGAGACAATGTAAACAGCTTTTTTTTGTTAGTCTATTTAGGGGAAACACCCACAGACCTTTTCCTGTAACAGATGTACCTTTCTATATGAATTTCAATTCTCAAGACAGCCAGAGCAACCTCACAAGAAAGATATATGAAAGAACAATCTGCACCCTGACATGTTATTTAATAAACTGATGTTTCTATTTTTAATATTTTTTGAAGTAGCTCAATGCTTTTTTCTCTGTCACTGACAGGATAATTGGAATACTTCTTGGTTTTAAAGACATAGAAATACTTCTAGAATGTATACTATAACTATTTTCCCCTCCATTGTACATACTTTTCTATCTCCTGTTAGAAGACTGAAACCTCCCCCGAAGATTTGTTTTATTCTTATACATCACCAAACTTTAAAAAAAAAAAAAAAGAGAGAGAGCGAGCGAGCAGAAACCACTATAAACTTGGCTTCACAACCCACTTTTGGGCAAACAATCAAACAACATACACTGTCCAAAGGATAATGTGTTTGGAGGCTTTGTATTGCAGCAAGAATAAGGCAAAACCCAAACCCCACCCAACTTGCCTATATTACTAATTGACTAATTACTCCTCCTTGCAAATAAGGTGAATATGGATGGCTTTCATTTTAATTGTGAAAAATATTTAATATATGCAGGCCATTCTTTTGCAGTATAGTCAGTTTTTATATAAATACTATCTATATGTCTTTAATATTCCCGCAATTTTCACCCATCATTTGAAAAATTTATCTGTAATGCAACATATTTTACTTGAATCAGAAGAATATGGATAGTGATATTGCCCTCTTCCTCCATTCCGTGATGAATCAGCAATAGGAATAAAAAAATTTGCATTGCTGATTGACTGCATGACAGGAGAGCACCCTTAAAAAAAAAAAAAAATCACACTACACTGTGTGCTATTCCCCTGACCCCCATTCCTGCGCTTTGGGCATTTATTTTCTAATTAAAAGCAATAATTGTCCTTGCAATATTCATCTTCAAGTTCAGTTTTTAATTCATGCCTATGGCACTTCTTGGACTAGCCAGTAGGGCCTGTTAGAGAGAATGGTCCAAGCACATTGGCCTTGAAAACGGCTGTGGTACCTCTGGGACGTGTTCAGACTCGACCCACCCAGGAGCAAGAGCAAAAGCAACCCATTGCGCCGTCCCACAAAAAATAACTATGCAAAATCAGATTAAGGGAAAAAAAAGCAGGGATACATTTTTCTGAGTTTATTGCTGTATGAGGCTTTGTGGGGTTCCAGGAGTTACAAAGAAGTCTCTGTACTAATAATTTGCAGGAATCTCCTGTGCAGGGCCTTTTCTTTCCACAGACTGAAAATGCTTTTAGCAACCGTAACAACTGGGTTCCTGATCTACTAGATGAGTAGTCTGCACGTAGAAGTGGCTGCCATTACACAAGTGAGGAGCAAACACTGAGGAACAGTAACTTGCTTGAAAAGACAGCACTGTAAAATACCCTCACTTATGTTCCTTCTCTTTGCAATACTGCCAACTGAAAAAAAAAAAAAAAAAGGCCAATCCTCAAACCTTTGTGTATATGAATAGACACACTCCAAGGTCTAGACGAATTATACATATGACCTTACATACACAGAATATGGAACCTATGAGTAGAAAGAGGCAAAACTGGGAAGGGGAAAATAAAAAACTCATCACATTTGTTTAATTTTGGTATGATATTTATGATGACATTAAAGGCAGGTTTCAATGAAAAATAAAGGTATGTAATTTTTTCTTAACAGCTGTTGAGACAGGTATGTCCTGGTTAAATGGTACAATAGCATTCAGTGCCATACCCTTGATTTTACAGTGATTGCCATGAATTAATTTAATTCCATCTGTAAGCTAAAATCAGATCAGAGGTCTAATGCTGCTGCAGGCTCCACATCTGTTTAATCATTTTTGGATACAACAGCTTGCAAAAGTTCAGGTTTTAAATTTGCTTCCTATTTAAGAAACAATGTTACACCAGTGTACAACATCTTCAGCAGGAAACAAATGAGCTTATGCACAGTTTTGATCTGACAGATCCATTTTATTTGCAAAAATGTTTCTAAAAAAATTAAAAGCTCACCAATTAAGTTACCATTTATTATAGAATAATAAAGGAACTGTGACCCCATAAACCACTACTGTGACAATATTTATTTGTATGGTCCAATTGCTGGATAAGACTAATATCAAGCATGTTTGGTTTATATCGGGGTGAATAAAATCAGAATACAGCTAGGTTCAATCTCTTAAATAACCCTTATTTAAGAAAATGTTGGGTTCCCCTCTCCCCCCCAGTTGTAAGAAACAAATGAAGGCATACTGAAGTAATTTCATCTCTGGCCACCAAACTATTTCTGATGTTAAGAAAATGGCTTTTTAAACAGTTCTGAGAAAATGACGCTGTACATAAATATAGTCTTGGCCTTTCATCTTTCTTTTATATGATTAAGACTTGTGAGCAGAACAGCAATGCCTTTGCAGAGCATACCGCAACTATTATTTCCTCTTCTATCGCTCCCAGCAGCCTTAAATCCTTTAAATCCTTTCCTAGAAGGATCTCTTTTTGCTTGGGTAATTTTTGCAATACATGGCCTGCTAACCCTTACCCCCTACCCTGGATCTCACTTATGTCTATCCCAGCAGAGCCAGTCTTTCTACCTCAAATCTTCCAAGGAGCATTGTGGATGGTAATTCACTTGCGTAATTGGCTCAAGAGATGAAAATCTTGTATCTGCCTCTCTTAGCCACTAATCTATCCAGCTGACTGCAAGCCTAATTGGCAGCTTGTTTAGTAATTTGGCTCCTAAAGTGTTGTATTGATATTGGATAAACAGCCAATGGAAGGAGAAACGATACATGCTGCTTCACTTTAAAAGCTACTGCACTTTCCCCCTCATTTTCTGAGAGCATTTAATATTCCATCTATTCTATTTCTTTTCTGACTCCTCACTAGACAGATGAGCTCAGAACAGCAGGGACTGATCCTGATACGCAAGACAATTTTACAAGGAATGTAATCAGAATAATACATTGCTGTAGTGTATCATTTTATGCCAGCTCTCTCTAACTAGCAAAATGGGAATCAGACTGCCTATATGTTTATATTCTTAGAACTGTTTTGGATAATTGCGCAGTCAGCATCATGAGCATAGCTGACAGCCATACAGTGATTTTTAAAATCAGTACCTGCAGTGGTTTTCAGAATTCAGTATACTATGGCTCTATATCTAACACCCCACCCCCCCCCAGTTACGAAAATGCCATATTATTTAGCTAAATATTTGAGATTGCATTTTTATACCAGACTTTTATATATCCCTCACACCAAGCTATCTAAGACTGTGTCTAAAGAATAACCTTAGAATGATTATAGTTCAGGTGAGTCTGCTTGCACTGTATTTTATTCTAGCTAGCAAAGAGATAAAAATAGCAGAGAGGACAGAGCTATAACTTCAGTAGGTGTTGGAAACCTCATTTACCCAGCATCCACAGCAGAGTTTTGTTAATGTCTGCCCTGCCATAGTTTCATTCCTACTGCCCCATTGCAAGGGGTATTCAAGGAATTGTCACATAATTCCGGCATGGGTAAATGCATTCTTTCTTGCAGCATAGACCCTAGATTTAAATCCATTTTCAACCCTCCTGAATATATAAACATAAATCCACACACTGATGAAAACTGAGACACTGAACTTTAGGTTCAACTGGGCATCCAGTATGATAGAACAC
The DNA here is from genome assembly GCA_013389945.1 of Fregata magnificens. Lineage (NCBI taxonomy): Eukaryota > Metazoa > Chordata > Aves > Suliformes > Fregatidae > Fregata > Fregata magnificens. The sequence continues at coordinate 128,579 of WAAD01035208.1, forward strand.
TCGGAACTGGATTTGCAGGTGCTCTTCTCCTTTCATGCTTTATTGGACTACACTGTGTGTAAATTGTAACTTCTTGCCCATTCAGTCTTTACTACTACTAAAACTGGTTGGGAACAGTTGGAATTATTAGATTCCCATTTATCCCTCTGTAAGGGGAATCTCTTGAATACCCAAGACTGTCTTTTCACTTGGGTCCAAAGGGGATCAGTTTTACGCCTTGTCTACGCTGACAGAAAGACTGTCACTGGACAGCATTTTGGAAGAAGCTTTCTCACTGGGGACCATTCCAAAGTTCTGCTCAAACCCGATAAAACTCGGCAAAATTGCTCCCTTCTGATAAGCATTCCCTGCCTTTTACAAAAAGACTTGTAACCTTATACTGAAACCCACAGGGAAAGGATTTAAATACTGTAATTTAAATACAGTAATACTCTCAAAATGGACAGCACACTTATTCTTAATTTCAGCAGAAAAATTGAGGATTCAACCGATATTAGGATGATGCACCTTAAGGTAGCTCTATCTGACCCTAACCCAATTTGGGATGGATTGCCAGGATACTGGAGGTGAAGTTGCACTTCTATTGCCTATTCTGTGCCTATGTGGTTGGAGTATTATCTTCTGTCAAATTATTTTAATTTAAAAATGAAAACTAATTCATTGAAGCTAGGCAAATACATCTGCATATTATTTACTACAGGCCAAATAACCATTTGCTTATTTATTTACGCAAACAATGCTCGCTGCGAACCCTCTATCAGTAATGAAGGCATCAGAATGTAAATCTTAGTTATTAGATTAGCATCGGTTGTGTCAATATATAGGTTGAAAGGTAAACTTCACTTACAATCAAAAAAAAAAAATTTTCTCTCATTGTGGTGGAAATAAAAAGCAAAAATTTTCTTTATGAAATCCAGAGTATAACAGGTATCTACGACAGCTTTTATCAGAAACTTTTCCACCACTCGCAAAGATTTTATAGAAAGACAGAAAACAGAAATCCAAACCTGCCTGCACTGGAAACCTTATCAATGAATTTTATATTCTCACATTAATTACAAAAATATTTTCTTATATCTTAAACAGTTATTTTTATTCCTCTGAAGTGGCAAAAACCTTCTACATAAAGCTATCAGATTTATGCACAGGCCTCCTTCCTTATTCAAAAAGTAAATTACATGCTAAGAAACCTTTAAGAAAAGTGATTTTTGCATAATCTATAGCAGGGCCTATTTGCAGCAGTGCTCCCTATTCCCTTCAGGAGAAANAGGCCTAGGAAAACTGCACAACGTACATCAGCCCACCTGAAAAAGGTGATGGTTCTAACAAACTGCATCGAAAATGGAGGCGGCTCCTTTCTGTGGGGAACCACTTTACTACGGTACCTGCTGGAGAACAAGCAGAACTTGCAGAGCACATAATTGACCTGGAGGATGAGTCTCCCTCCTGACACCTCTCAGTTTCATGGAAAGCTATTCCTCAAGCATACAACTGTCTAATGAGACATACCTTTGGAACTTGGAAAGAAAAGCCTGCTTTAGTCTTTTTTGAGCAGAAATTTCTTACATATTAAGGATGCTCTCAT
>WAAD01035208.1:132018-143826 GCA_013389945.1 Fregata magnificens
TTTACTACGGTACCTGCTGGAGAACAAGCAGAACTTGCAGAGCACATAATTGACCTGGAGGATGAGTCTCCCTCCTGACACCTCTCAGTTTCATGGAAAGCTATTCCTCAAGCATACAACTGTCTAATGAGACATACCTTTGGAACTTGGAAAGAAAAGCCTGCTTTAGTCTTTTTTGAGCAGAAATTTCTTACATATTAAGGATGCTCTCATTGGCGATATTCTCTGTTAAGTGAAGTCCAAAAAATCCATAGAAACATAGAATATCTCAAGCTGGAAGGGACCCATAAGGATCATCAAGTCCAACTCCCAGTGGAGGCAATCTGAATGCTTTCCACAACCAGAAAGAAACAACTATCTTAGGAAAGACTCCCCGAGTAATTTGGAGAATTATTTTTGAACCTTCCTCATCTCAGAAGACGACAGACATTTAGAAAAGACAAGTACAGTCTTCTACCAACCTGAAGGTTTCTTCTTGACTTTATAGTGGCTGTGTGTACAGCCTGAAAAATATTGTCTTCTCTCTAGATCACAAGAAATCCACCAGCAAATTCTCAGTACAAGCTTGGTTCTTGTTGCATTGTGTGTCTTTTCTTCTGAAGTTTGTTACTGAACTCTCCTCATTACTCTAGTGTTTATATGTATGGGGCCCCACCTGAATCAATGACTTCAAGCTCAACATGAAAAGTCTTTTGGTCTGAAGGGACAGCAGTTTCCAATACTGGATGGCACTCTGCGATCTTTTAATTTTTGAACTGATTTAGTGAGACAATATGGTAGGAGAAAAAAAGAAACAGAAAGGAGTCCCTAAAATTTAATCTGCTGCAGAAACCAACCAACCAAAGAGTATCCATAGGCTGGACAATCAAGCAGATACGCCATTTATGCCAGAAAGGACTTTGGTAGACTAAGGATAAGAAATGGCGCAACACAATAAGGGAAAGTATTCACAACAAATGCCAATGTTGTATTGTTCTGTGAAAAGGGATTTCTGTCTATGGAGCTGTATATTTAGTAGATAGAAAAGCAGTGAATCAAGCTAAAAACAAAGTAGGCATATAATAATTTGTCTAGAGTTTTGGAAATTTACTGCCAGTTCATTCAAGTACACAAAAGTCTACCTTTTCTCTGCAACTATCTCACTAAGTTGACCTTCACCATAAACTTAGCCTCAGCCACCTCTGTTATCACAGTGTAATCACAATCTTTTTCAAATCATCATTTTGGTACTACAGATATTCAGGTCTGATTTTTAATCACTGACATATTAAGCATCAGCAAAATAGTTTGCTTAGCTGTTCCGTTGGCAATTTTTAAAAAGGAATGAAAACATGTACCCTTTTGATTACCTTGTTAAAGTGAGTCATGATGGCATTATAGCAGTGCTCAGTATTTCTGCTGTAATTAAGAATCTGTCATATTTTTCATTAAAACACATTCTTTAAAATGAGACTTTTAACTTGGTCATTTCAATCAGTACCAGCCTGAAGTGTAGCACGCAACGTGCCAACTAGATAAAGAAAATGACATCTGAAATTTGCTTTTGCAAAATGTAAGTATTAAAGTGCCCATAACATGCACAGTAATTTACATATTTTATATGCACATTCTCTGTATTTTAACTACAAAATAGCCTTCTCTTTTTAAAATTAGTTTTTGCAGGTTTTCACCACTGCTCCACACTGTAAACCATGGTATGCAAACATTAGAGCAAAAAGATTGTTTTCAAACAGAAATAAATGGCTATTTACAAGGCACACAAGTAAAACTTAACATTTTTTTGTTCTGAATCAGACTTTCTACATTCTGTGAATTAAGTTCTTAACATCCTGCAGATGTGAAGCAGAATTTGATGTTTTCCAACATTTAAGATTTAGAGGTTTCTTATTAAAAAAAACAAAAAAAAGAGAGAGAATCTAAAAGGTCTTGGGGATTTAACAGGAGCTGATTGAGAAAAAAACAACTTGTACAGAAGACAGAGTCAATAGGAAAGGAATTGGGGTAAATGCATATTCAGTGTATGAAAGTGGCGTCTAAAATTCTGTAGCATCTGCTGGTTTGATATGAGATTTAAAATAGCTAATAAAAGACTGAAATTACTGTAAACATTCCCAATGCATGTGTTTCAAGTAGTAACAATACTTTGCAGAGAATGTCCTTTCTCTTGCATACAAATTCTTTTGTTGTTGTTGTTTTGTTGTTATTCTCATTAATAGCGGACCCAGTTATGGTAGGGCTATTTCCATGATAACGAATTAGTTTGTCCAAGAGGTTTTTATACAAACTTGAGGGCACTGTATTGCTGCAATGGAATATGTCAGGGTGTCATATGAAATAGCTCTACCACTCAGGTAGTCAGGGAAGGCAGAAAGTCATTGAGAATGACCTGGCCTCAAATCTGACCAGTATCACTGAAATAATATTGGTTTCATGGAAGAAGCTGTGCAAAAAAGTAGATATTTATAATGTCCAACACCTAATTCTTAAAAGAAATCATAGGAAGTAAACAATTTTTACTAGTATCTTTTTCTAGTTGAGAAACTAATTAACTATCTAGGTTCAGTAACACACAGATGGGGCTATATCAAGCATCCACAAACCAGAAAATTTATCTTAGTAAAAAAGGCAGAATGGGACACTCCTGTCTCAATACTGTCAGCTCCTAACAATCCATACCTATATTATCTCCCATTTTCTTCATTGCTTTTCAACACAGCTTTTCTTCACCTTTGCAAATGACATTTCTGAAACTATAAAATGCTCTCTGCTGTTCAAACTTTCTTGCTTCAACAGTTTCTCATTGCTGTACAAGTAAATCTACATCCTTTGTTACTAATATACACAAACCTATTGGTATGTGACTTTGACTCCAGGCTGAGACCAGGCTATAAATTTAGAAATCAATATCTAACTCTATCAATATTCATTTTACTTTTTCAATACAAAATACAAAGGTGAAAGAGCAGTAAATAAGCTGGAGTACTGAAATAAATTGGGTGTTCTTGTCACAATTAATAAATGTTTAACCAATAACACTGCTTGCTACAGAAGTCTATGGCTTTGTAAGGTGCCTGAAAGTAGCAGGTGCTACCCTTGTGAGACTCAAAACCAGAGAACATATTTCAATACTTCGTTAGGATCACCAGCCATTCTCTCCAGTAATACTGAACCAAAAGATATAAATGACCATTTTCAACACTGTGCAGAGTGCTATAAGAATTAATTTACCAATGTAATTTATTCAAAAAATGCAGATGAGAATTTTGAAAATACTTTTTTCAATAGATTAGCTCATATTAGGTGAAACGCTGCTAATTTGCAGCACGTATAGCTCAAGAAAACGTTTGCAGTTAATGACTCATTTACAGACAGCCTTTCAGGTTTCACTATGATGTTAAACATGGACAATTTTTAGCAGAATGCTTATTTTCATTTCCAACTTTTGTTCATGTAAATATACAACTTTTATCCTTTCTTTCAAGAAAAAAGTTTACAAATTCTACATAAAATCTAGTCCTTCTGTTCCTATATCTTAGCTAACTAAAACTACTGAAAGGAGAATAACCAAATAGTGATCTTCCATTTTAATCCAAATTTCCAAATGTATTTCTATTCTAAAAGGAAACCCTGTTTCTTTCATAAAATAGTATGAAATACTGACAAAGTCAAACAAGGCCTGTGACGGATAAACAATAATTTAGCTGTGGGAAGGTTAGCCTTTGAGAAAACTGTAATAATTTATACAATGTTATACATTATCTACACGTATGTACAAGTTTACTCAAAGTTTACCAAAGTTTCTATTTGCTTAAAAATTTACAATGATGAAATGCAAAAAAAAAAAAAATTTTATAAGACCACAGAAAAAATTCTCAATCCTCTTGCCCAGAACAAAATTGAAAAGATTACCTTGAACTTGACGAGAAAAACTCCACACATTAGTTAAAAGGTACCTCATATGATACCTTTATCCACCATTATTCTCTGTCACTCTCCATGTAAAGGCAAATTTTGGGGGCAAAACAATCTCTAAAATTGTGACTATATAGATACATAACATTGAACGATCACATAATATATTTGCCTTAGTATCAAAATATTGGCTTTGCAAAGTTAGGCAGAGGAGCCAGCTTGTAAAATAAAATACTGAATGCTGAAAGCCCAAGGTAAAATGAATAATAAAATGAATTTCATGATACTTCATACCCTCTCAGTACAAAATGACATCCTCTAGTACTTGAAAGTTGTGAAGTGAAAATCACCTTGTAGAAATAATTATATTATTCTCTCTTCAGCCATTAAGTATTTTTCTTTCTCACTTCACATATGTTCAGAGTCTTAGAAGCTGACCCATACATTCTCTTTTTCCATGCTGCTGCCACTAAGGTGCTTTAACAACATTTTTAATATTATTCTTGGTCTGTTTCTGCCACTGAGGTTTGAAACAAAGAAGTTTCAGGAGGGGGAATTCAGTTGGAATGCAAATATTAGGCTTCTCTAAAGACATCTCTTTAGAATATATTTGAAGAACTGTATGTGTTGCATATGTTGCTATAGTAATTGATAGATGACTAGGACACGCAATCCAGATTTCCACACTAGCAATATATAAAAAGCCTCACACAGGCAACACAAATAATCTAATCCTTCCAGTATGCACATATATAATTAATACAACAAACTGATGAGAGTCCTATAAATCACTGCTAAGTATTGAAAAAGTCATTTCACAGCTGTGACATCAGCAAAGTGCATCCAATGGTTGTGACCTCGCATCTGTAAAAAATCCTTCAGAAATGTGCTTGCAAGTGCTTCCTATTTAATCTACAGCGCTAATTTTAAAGCTGTGCTTCACAGCCTTATTGCCACATTTTCAATTGTTTGCCCAAGTATTCACATCCTATCTTTATTTTGCAGGATATTTACAGTATTCATATGCATTCCTCAGAAAAAAGATACCTCATGTCTTCTACCTTGTAATGCTTGAACAGACATAAGCAGTAATCTTTACTGTCTATGATCCTCAGTATATGAAAAAAGATTTATTCTCTTTAAAGAAGTGCCATGCTACAAAGGACTAAAAATTGGAAGTGTTTGAGGGAGAATTAAGAGAGCCTATTTATTTCTTAATTTCTATTAATAAATAAGGATAGCACATATCCAAAGTTATACGGAAAGTTACTAAATTTATCAAGCATTTCCCTGGGTCACTGACCTACTGCTTTGTATTTAGAGATTTAACATCTTGTGTTTTGTGTTCTGTCCCAGGGAAATTGGTTACCTGTGGGTCCTGGCAGGGGAGCAGCTTTCCTTCTCCGTTTGATGTCTCCCATACACAATGATCCTAAATGTACACTGGTTTGCCTGCAAGTAGTTACAGGAGAAAACTGTTAACAAAGTAAGAAAACCGCCACATAAATACACAGCTTGTATAATCTGAACCTATATCAAAACCTTCTCAACCAAGATGAAGCTGCACAGTCAAGCCACCAATCTTATTTATATCGAAGCATAATTATGTTTGTTGACAAGCACTCAGTATCTAAATGCAGCATCATAAATTGTTACTGGAATGAATAATATAAAGGGAATGCTTTTTAATTTTCAAAACTGGCAATCTTTCTAGCTCAACATAAAACAAAAACACCGTTGCTCCTGACAGGAAAATAGCTAAGATTAATTATCTAAAGAGATCACAATACCATTGGTAGGTTATCAATTGGCTAGTAACGCCTGACTGTCAGAACAACATTTATTACATGAAAAGTATTATCAATTTTTTTTTAAGGTAAGATGAAGAATGAATGAGAAAACATGAAACAGTAAACTCTTCAAAGGTACATGAAATAAACTTGTAGCGCACCAATTTGTGCTCTTCTAATTCACTGGCAAGTTGTGAGAATGGTAACACGGAGGCACAGTACCTGGTATACTCAATTAAACAATTACGAGCTTACACTGGAAAATTGGTGGAGCTGCAGAGGATGGCAAACAAGCAAATCTTACTGCATTACAGCCAGCTATTAGAAGTCAGATACCACAGAAAAGAGTAAATTTGGAATTTCCAAATATTGAATTTTGGAATATAATCTTAAAGGACAATTATAGTTATTATTTTTTTTAAAGTAACGTACAGTCCCTGTAGAATGGAATATATGTAGCTGGCATTTTTTTGTTGGAAAGAACTAGAACAGAAGGGGGGGGAAAAGCAGTAATTTCTAAACTCTACAATTTTAATGTCTCCATAAATGTTACTGAGAACTGTGATTCTTACCACAGTAGTGTAGTGAATTTTGCTAAAATTACAAGCTAAGAATTGCATCTGATAGTCTACTGTAGCACAGTAACACTCTGTCACTCATGGGATCTCGTTTCAGTGTGGATATATGACTTATCCTTTACTGCATTTATGAACTTTTTAAAGCTGTACTGCTTCTAAATGAATAACAAATGGTCATATAATGTTGAGAGACCTCAGATCCGCTCAATAATGTAAGCGTGACAACGCCTTGATGAAAAAGATGACAATGTACAATCTGCTACATACTTCTTTTAAGGATACAGTAAATTAACAAGTACTGCAGTGCTTTCATTTAAATAGTAAAGTATTCCAAGAAATTTAAGTTTCACACAGAAGCATGCTCTAGCTTCACCTAGTGAACCCCTATTTGAACACTTATTTAATTCTCTTTGTTTTAAAACAGAGGTTTTCCTTGCAGTTCTTCTAACTGCGTCCTATTTTAACATCCAGAAACTGAACACAGTTGAACCAGTATATTAACAGGGTGATAAATATCAGTTCTAAATTTAGAAAGACACCAAGTGTAACCCTTCCATAATTGATTGTACAATAAAGAAAATTAATATTTAAATACAATATGGGGAAACAATTATTTGAGGAAAAATATTTGAGATTTGTATATAACATTGATATTAAACATGCAGAATAAGTTGTGTGGTAAATTATATGTTAAACAGTGTGCAAGTCTCCTTTTTCTCTTCTGAATGAAAAAGGGAGAAAGTCGCCAGGAATGCAAGTAGGATGAAAGATAAAAATTAATAAAGTCAGGCAATTGAACCTGAAGACCTGAGCCACAGCACTAACAGCTAGCAGCGTTTGAGTTATTTTACCCAAAATTGATTATCTGTTACACTACATTGAGATATCTAGATTATTGATCTGTAAGATTATGGTACTGGGGTCTCCCCACTTTTCCTCCAGGCACACTGAATGGAGTTGCAACAAATAACACTAAGTAAGGACTACTTTGTTATTGTTGTCACCCTTCATGTAGAACATAGCAGTTACTTTTTAATTTAAAATCAATGAACGTCTGAAAGGCAGCCTTGTTCCTTCAGCATAAATGAATCATTCGCCTTTGCAGAGCACAACAACCCGATCACCAGCCAAGGTGAGAGTGGGTATTTCTTTGTTGCCGTTGAAAATTTTGTAGGCCACAAATAAATAACAATATGCTAGAGCACCAATTAAGCTTTGTCAAACCCAGTTTTATGGCCACTAACATCAAACATTAAGCTAACTCACGATTCTGAAGCGGCATTTACTTTTGCCGGGTCTTAACATTTGATATGCACTGTCAGTGTAGATCACAGCAAAACAAAAAGCTTTTTTTTTTTTTTTTTTTTTAAATTTTTTTAAGAGGAACAGACAAGAACTATCACTGCTCTGGAACTGGCAGCTTAGACAAAATGAAGCACTACTCTGAAGCTGCACAGTAATTTTGAAATGCTTGTAATGGGGGTATTATAAAGTAGGGAGAACTCTGACCCTCAATCAGGCTAAGTTCAGCATTATGTTTCTTAGCATTAAATCAGAAGAGCGCGGATTACAAAAGGGAAGAAAGCTATTTGCCTGACTTCTCTCTACTTACCCCTAGCTTGCTTCCAGCTATCATTTATAAATAGTGCTCTGGAGGGAAGCTAGGCATTTTATTAGGGAAAAAATAAAACTTGTTAAGACCACCTTGCCTGAAAACTTGGCTTTTGACGTGCTGGTGACAAGGACTGGAGCAAGCAGTGTCAAATGGAATAATTTTTAAGGAAAGACAACGGGAACTTGTCGCCTCATTGTATGCATTTACAAATAGAGGCTTTTCAGAGTATTAGGCCTAGTTAAAGCTGCCCTCTGGATAAAAAGTGTTCCCAAGCAGCCTCAGACAAGCTTGGGAGACAAACAGATGTGACTATGGTCCCTGGCGTTTGGCAAGAACACTCACTGTCAATAAGAAAAATATGAGCATGGACAGGGCATCAGCTGCACCACGGCCGAGCAGGCCTGCAAGTGTCATAGCAGCGGCAAAGTTGTGGCAGAGGGAAATAAGAGGGCTGCAAAAGCCAGGCTGGTGTGAACTTACACTAGCCTGCCAAGAATTTTTTTTGTTGTTGTGTGTCATGCCTCAATGTATTAAGCAAAAACACTGGAAAAGCCACTGTCAAGTTTTATTCATTTTTCATCTTGCTCACTGTGTTTAGATTCTCCATTCTACACGGTAAATAAGAGCCTCAAAAATGAAGACAGACTGGGAAAGGCAGTAACAACAACAAAGCTATTGAAATAATAAACAATAAAAAGTAGTTTTGATAGAACAAATACTTTTATAGAAGCAATGATATGTAAAGCAATTCGGAAGCATCTACGCATTCTTCTGACAAACATTCGCTCAGACAGAAATTTTGTTATCTCCTTCTTAAACAGCTGCAGTCCCCCCACCATTTCTTTCTTCAAGGTAATTGCCCTTACTATGGTAATATGCCTAGAACTGTCTCTTTCAACTCCCCAAACATTTCTATCCATGCCTACACAACAACCTCTTTTTCCGTAATTTTCATAGCTCAATAAGCAAATATTTTTGATGACTGCCTTTTCTGCAGTTACACACATTCACCTCTCCAAGACATTTGTAATAGGCTATGTCAGATTTTTTTTCTACCCTGACCTTTGCAGTCAATGGACCATTTGGTTACATTCCCCAGATAAACGTCTGTTCTGTGGGGGAACCTGCAGCTGCACTGCTTTAATTGCAATCCACCTTCTGAGCAACTGAGCACACAAAGTGGTTCATAACTCTTTCACTAGTAGTCACCACCTTTGCTGCTATCAAAGTTAGAAGTTCACTGGTCCAAGTCACTGAGAAGGATAACACAATATAAACTGGGTGTAGGACAGCAGATACTCCTGAACACGAGTTCTATCTCTCCAGTTTATTACATGATTCTGTAATCACTATCATCCCATGTGTAAAAAAAACCACAAACAAAACCACCCAAACAACCCCCCTAACCGAAATGCAAAACAAGCCCTCTCCCCAAAATTAAAAAACTCTATTCAAATTCAGTAATTGTTGCACAGTCTCTTCAGAAAGACACAACGAAGACAGTGTTATATAGCAGGTAGCTTCACACGCCTTAGTACAATGGCCAAAACTAGCAAGACTGTCATCTCATGTGGGGGAACTGGGTACTAGTTCACTAAATACAAAACATTTGCATCTTTATTTTGTATGTCTCATTGTAACAACACGTCTGTTGATCACTTTACTCTGTCTGTCTGCTGATAGCAGCTGTCACTTTCCTTGCAAGCTGCAATGCTTTGATATCAGCGCAGTTGCTTTTGTTGGTGCACTGTAATTGTGCCGACGGTTACAACATCATTGAAGGCAAACTTAATTTTGTCCCTTAGTATATTTACTGTCAAACCATTTACCAGACAATACTATGACAATGCTAAGATTACTTGTAATTAACAGAGGTGATGGGTTTATGTTCTGCTTGTGTCAAAAAAATGCATAAAAGTACTGATTACTAACAAATGCAGATGTGGAAGAGTGTTTATTTTTTGTTTTAACAGTATTTATTAGATATCTGTATTCTAAATTAGAAAAATCCTATGCTGCACACTATTATGATGCAATAATATTTTCATGAAACCTGATTTCTGTATCACAATTAGATGAATTGGTAATGATCAACACTTGCCTACCCATTACATTCCAATTAACATCTCTCTCACCTGAGGAACAAATCCACAGTAAATAGTGACACACCATTCTGCCACAGTATCAATGCATTCCTGCAGATGGCTGTAGAACTCTGCAAGTTTATCACCACTGAATGCTTCAGCTAATGTAGAGGCTTGATAGAAGTTTGTAAGTGAACTTCTTTCACAAGAGATTACAATAAGGCAAGAGTTGACTGGTTTGCATTTTAGAAGGGACTTGAGAGAATTATTTTGAAGGGGAAATCTAATTGACACTGTCAGTCCTCAGTCTTAAAATATAGATACAAAATAGATATGAATATGGATATGATTGAAGAGAGAATGCAGTGAGGACCACGACTCACGTTGAGCTTGAAATGACTGGACAATTTCTTATAAACCAAAATTGAGTAGGGAGTGTGTGAAGCAATGAATGTCCACAGCAGCAGTTAAAAATGAAAAAACAGAACTCACAATTGCGTAACAGAGAAGCAAGCCAACAAAATGATAAAAAAATGGAATGTGTGGAACAGCTCAACTTTATAAAACCAAAGAATAATCTGAGCAAGCCTCCCATTCTTTAAGTACCTTTTACACAAAAGAACCATTACAGAAATGGTTCTCATATCCTTAACACAGAATGGACCTGTAGTACAGATTGTCTCGTTTCTTACATAGCTTAAAATGCAGACACTGCTGTACCTGGTGGTCAATGGAAGTGTATCCGTTAGCACTGCTTAAATAAGAGAGCTTGGATGAACTTTAACTCTTACTGTACCTTCCCAAATCTCCACAAACGGCAGACAATGGCTTCAAGAGCATCCGAGTCCATGGAACAGTTTATGATCAGTTTAGAGGTAAACACCATAAAAACCTGTTAGATATTTATTTCTAAATGTCCAATGACACTATTACCTAATTAGATAAGATGAACACAAAATTCCACACTTCCATTTGACTGAGTCTCCAGAAGCATGGACTTAATCAAAAGCTGTCATGCCCAATACATGTGCTAGGCAACTGGTGCTGTAAATTTGGGAATACTATCCTGTATTATCTACGTATAACCAATACTTCTAATCTTTGCCTCTGGCATGTATCTCAAGATACCACAGAAAAGATGCACGATGATTTCATACTATTACACTGAAATATGCAAGGCACGTTTGTTTTTGAGGAAAAATACATGAAAACCAATGGCTAAGGAATTTTACAAGGAAAGACTTCCTCTTGTAGCACACAGCTTGGCCAAAACATGGACACAGCCTCTGGTCTCCATCTGAATGCCCAGAGAAGAGTAACATGTGCAGTAACATAAGTGCCCCGTGGACAATTTGAGAGGGATAGCTCCTTGTCCATTCTGAAGAAGGTAGCTACATTCTTTCACTCCCTAAAATATGCATAGTGCATGTGCACTTCCAGTAGATGCACAGGACACTACTTTGAGGTCAATGTTTCTGGGGAGTAGAAGATGACAGATCACAGTGAAAAAACCAGTCGCTTTAACAATGAAGATTTGGACTCCACATCTTAGTATTATGGTATAGGGCAATCTTGAAAAACAATCCAGTAATGTTTTGTTAAGAACATTTGAGATAAACCTCACTCAGTACAAATTTACCTGACTTCAGGTCAAATCAGTATCTGAAATCTATTTTGTTATTTGTCACGGAAACATGTCACATGCATGTGTGCCTGGTGGCAATCTAGGCAGTCAGTGTACTAAATGTCCCAACACTCACCAGAGTCTACACTAAAGCTACTGTGACAGCTGCATTCCTGGTGGACAGTTCCTCACCTGAGCCTTTTTT